>JAODAL010022178.1:0-65330 GCA_025379985.1 Phyllomedusa bahiana | reverse complement strand
TTAAAAGGCAGGGTCCCACTGGGACCACTATATAGTCAATTTAAAAAAAAATATATATATATCAAGAAATTAGAAATATTCTACAGAAATGGAGACCCCCACAGTTATCTTTGTTAGGCAGAATCTCTTTGGTTAAAGAGAACCTGTCACATAGGTTATGCCACCCTTGCTGAGGACAGCACAAGCTAGAGACAGACATGCTACGTCCAGTGCTGTGTCCCTTATCCTTTTAGGTGCAGCAGTTTTAGAGAATTTAATGCTCAAATCTGTCAGTTTTCAGATAGAAAAGTGTTCAGCTTTACTTGAAAAGAGTCCTTTTAATTAATAATAATAATAATAATTATTTATATAGTGCCAACATATTCCGCAGAACTTTACAATTTAGAGGGTATAAGTACAATAAAAAGCTACTTACAGATGAGACACAAGGTATGAGGGCCTTGCTTGCGAGAACTTACAATCTATTAGGGGTGAGACGAAGGGTGAGAAGTGCTAAGTTTATAATGGTCCAGCCATGTTTCATAAATATGGGGTGCTTTACATAAAATTTGGATAAACCTGCCACCCAGACAGTATGCCTATGTACAGATAAGCGCCTGTGAGTGCCCTAGTGTAGGGAGTGACAGAAATGTGTGTGATAGAATTAGACAGAAAGTGGGGCCCTTAGTGAACTGGATGACAAGTCCTTAATTATAACACCAGTGGACAAAGATTCAGTGATAGTAATTCAGAATAAGGAGGATTATACTGTAAATCAGCCAAGTGATGCAAGGGTCTACAGGGTTATCCCAGTTGGCCCAAATCTGAAATTGTGTAATAATGCATTGATTGACAAAGCTACTATTGGAGTCTTGAGTAAAAAATTGACAACATTTTTGAAACCACTGCAGTCACACATTCCAGTTATATATTTGCTTCCAAAGATCCATAAAAAACTGCAAAATCCCCTTGGGTGACCACTTGTATCTGTAACTTATTCCATTTTTCAGACACCCGCTAAATTATTAGATAACTTGTTACATCTTTATGCACAACAAAATCATTTATTTATTATGGATGCTACAGATTTTTTAAATAAATTAAGAAACATCATTGTTGACTGTAATGAGTGTTTACTGGCTACAATAGACATTGCAAGTCTCTACACCAACATCCCTACGGGGGGACCGTGTGGAGGTCTTTAGACGTTCAATTGTGGAGAGTAGTGATTTTTCGCAATTGGAGTTAATTTTCATCTTTGTTCTTTTAAAATGTGTTCTTTGTAACAATTACTTCTTACTCCGATACAGTTTTATCTTCAGATTAATGGAATTTCCACGGGCTGTAATGTGGCCCCGACTTTTTCTGTTATCTACATGAATGACATTTATCAATGAGATTTATTGCTGATGTGTTTATGACAAGAATATATTGACGAGTTCCAGAAAGATCTCAATATTTCATGCCTCAGTATTTTGTTGTCCCTTGAATGTAACAAGTCGAGAATAGCATTTTTGGACGTTCAAGTGTAGGTAAACAATAATTCATTATAGTGTGACCTTTATAATAAACCTACAGCCAAGAACAATTTATTGAATTTTTCAAGTTGTCACCCTCCACATCTAATTGAGTCATTACCTCTATCACAGATTATGAGAGTTAAAAGAATTGTTAGATGAAAACACAGAGATACAAAGAAACGTGGCAAATTTAAACAGCGCGATTTTCCAGACTATGTTCGGGATAAACACCTTAGAAAAATGGAGAATGTGTCTAGAAATGAAGGAGTTTTGAATTACATGAGACCCAACCATTTGTGTAACCTCGTAGTCAGTAGATAGTAAATATATATATAAAAAAATCAAGAAGTATTGGCATATTTCAAAAAAGGGATATCCTTCAAAAATTCACCTAGAATAACATATCAAAGCAATTGCAATTTAAGGGGAATTTTTGTTCATGGAGACCTTGGTCCTCATAAGTCACTTATAAAATCAACCATTTCCAATAATCAGAATCCTGGGACATTCCTCTGTTTGGGTTGCTCCATTTGTAACAACATTGATAACGTTTTACACACTCACACGTGGGTCATGCGTTTCCTATCAAAGGACATTTCATCTACAATTCAAGGTATTTTTTTTTCGGGTGTGTGCCCTTATATGTACAGGCAGTCCCCGGGTTATTACGGGATAGGGACTGTAGGTTTGTTCTTAAGTTGAATTTGTATATGTAAGACGGAGCTGGTATATTTATTAAATGTAACTCCAGCACAAAACGTTTATTTTAGTTTAGGATAGTGCAGGAAAGGGTTTTTACATTTGTTTTGCTGTCTGTGCCCCTGTTAAGAAGATCCCACCTAATTTTCACCTTATGTGCTGCTTTGGCATGCTGGAACTTGTCATTATACAGCTACTGTCTGCTGTGGAACATGTAACTACCAGTGCCAGCATGCCCCATAAATCTCCGTTTGTAACTAGGGGACAGATGTAAGTCGGAATGGTGTAAGTCGGGGACTGCCTGTACTTGCTTTTTCTATGTAATTTATTTGATCATATGCCTGTGCGGATTAGGCTCTGTTGGTGAAACAACTCAGAGATAGGATTATAAAACACAAATCCACCATCCAAAAATAATGGATTAGAAAGACCTATTCCAACCATTTTTCATTTATGGGACCTAATATACATCAGTTGAAGTTCCAGATTATTGATTGGGTCCCACCACAGAGACGAGTGGGTAATAGAGTACAATTGATAAAATCAAAAGAGATGAGATGGATACATGCATCAGAAACTCTTCACTCTAAGACACAGGTGTCAAACTGCCGGCCCTCCAGCTGTTGGGAAACTACACCTCCCATTATGCATTTATATAATCTATAACAGTGGGCATGATGGGAGTTGTAGTTTCCCAACAGCTGGAGGGCCGGCAGTTTGACACCCCTGCTCTAAGAGATTGAATAGGGATTATTTACCTATTTGAACCTGGACTACGTGATTTTGTATACTTTTATAATGATTATAATATTGATATATCCTTTATCACGTTTCTTTTTTTCTAGTGCTTTACTTCAAAATATCTAGACAGTGTGGTGGAACTTATGTGTAAAATGGAGCGGCAATTGTTTCTTGAATCTAAAGATTGATTGGTCAGCTTTAATGTTTATGATCTATCTTGGCCAGGTGTTAAATGGTAATAGTCGTCCCGCAGAAAAACAATGTTTAGGGAAAAATTCCTTCCTGACTCCAATCTGGCAATCAGAAAAATCCCTGGATCAATGACCCCTCTCCTGAATCCTAGTCACTATAACTTGTTATAGTGACTAGGATTCAGGAGAGGGGTCATTGATCCAGGGATTTTTCTGATTGCCAGATTGGAGTCAGGAAGGAATTTTTCCCTAAAATGAGGACAATTGGCTTCTACCTCATTGGGGGTTTTTGCCTTCCTCTGGATCAACACCTTAGCACAACAGGCTGAACTAGATGGACGACTTGTCTTTTTTTAGCCTTACAAACTATGAAACTATGAAAGAAGAACTTTTTTAGAGAAATAATACAATACAGCAATATAGCTAATGCATTGAACTTAATGGTACTTGAAGGGATGAGTAAAAAGGAATAGAAGATTTAAATCCTATCAAATATGATTAAGATATATATCAAAAGCAATATATGGAGAAAGTCATATATACCAATGTTGTAGTACAAAGTTCACTAAAGTGAGAAACTACAGGGGATCAGCTCCTTCAGAGAAGGTTGTTAAGTACAGGGATGGAGAGAGTAAACATAGACCCTCATTAATCAGCTAATTAGATAAGGTACAAGTGTGTTAGACAAAACATTGTTTTTTATGTATGTGTACTTTTCTTTATTATTTATGCCAAATACATTTGTTATTTATGTGCTTAATTATTTGGGTAATTTATCGATTCCTTGGATCACCATGGCGGTATCATATAAAGTATCAGGGGAATTGTCAGTTATAATTACACTGCTACCACATCTTCCCTTTTGTAGTGATGGTGTGTTTATCAGGTTTACAACCTCCTGCTTGTGATTGTTTCCATGTTTTTCCAGGTATAGTGGATACGAGAATTACATAGATAATATTGTTTAACACAGTTATGGCATTCCCTTCTAATTGTGTAAGTGGTAATGATGAGAAGATTCTGTTTGTAGGGAAACTATGGGCTGTATATTGTATATTGTTTCTCCAGGTAGCAGTGGTAAGTCCCCTCCTCCTTACACCTCATAAGACAAAGAGCTGTTTCTAATCACCTCCACCCATTGACACTCTGTAACCAGTGGAAGCAATAGGAGCTGTGACTATTTTAGGAACAGTGACTCCCTATTGACACCCAGCATCAATCCTCTGAGCAGGTGGTTTGCCTTGCATACAGTGTTCATAGGTTTGTGATATTATTCCTTCCCCTCTCGCATCACGCTTTACTTTATGACCTTTTATTATTCTACCTCTTTTCAGGTGCACTTATTATAACCATTACTGTGGGGAGTATAAATTTTGATAGCAACGTTTTTTTCTTTAATTCAAATATAAGGTAACTACTGCTCTGGACACACCTCTATACATATGAATATCATACTATGAAGGTACACTTTTTGTCAGGTTCTTCCTGAATATCTGAGCCTATCTTATGACGGTATATAATTCCCTTATTTTGACCATCTATTTTAGAAACCGTGATATTTGATTAATTGTTTGTAATATATATTTAATTACCTTACTGCATTGTATACTGTGTTGTAGTATATGCACTACTTTAGTACTTATGATTTGATATCATTACAGTAATGCTATAATGACATAATTATGTTATTAATCATCTCTTTATATATATATATTTGTTTAACAATAGTCAAATGGATTTTGTATCGATGGATTTCGATGGATTTCTCAATATGTGCTTGATATTGTCCCGATGCATGCTGCGGACCTTGCTCCCCACCGCGGCAGTGCTTATATTCCGGTCCCTTGCTCTGTTCAGCACTTACTACTCCCCACTTCTGCTCCGCTCTCCTCCTCTGCTCTGTGACGGCGCGCATACCCGTTCCATAGGGCACGTGTGGCGGCTCTCAAAGATTTAAACGGCTGGTGCATCCCTGATGTCCAGTGACTGGCCACCTGCCCCTTCATTAGAGCACTTCCTCCTGCAACCTGTGCCAGATTGTTGGTGTTCCCGACCTGTGCTTGTGCTTCATTACATGCTGTTAGTGTTTCCTGGTTCTGACCCTCTGCTATGGACTTATGCGTGCTGCTTGCATTGCCTGTCACCTGGTTATGACTCTGCCTTCTCCCTCTGTAGCATGTTTAACACTTCAACTATCACCATGAGCGGCCACGGCAGGGATAGCGACCGAGAAGTCCCCCATAGCCATGGTGTTAAAGAGGTTGTCTCACTACAAGAATTATGTTAAAGATCTTGCAAAAACAAGTCACTTTGCAATATATGTCCATTAACAGTATCCTACCTATTCTGAGATATCCCCTCTTGTATGAGCTGCATCAGCTCCTCAGGTCGCTTAGCTGCATGACGTTTGATCCTCCTGATAGGCTGCCAGCACTGGTTGCTATAGCTACAGACCTGGCTTCTACTGCAGCCTAGTAGAAGCCAGTAAACACGCCGCTGAATTCAAAATGAAACCAAGAAAACTGGATGAATCAATGTAGTGAGACAACCTTTTTAATGACTGTGCAAGGGACTGGATTTTAGAAACAATTTTAGGTAAAGCTAGTTGACAGGGTCAGGTATTGCTTGGAGTCTTGCTTCGATTTAAGTCATTATTATTTCATCTCCATCTGTGCTGCTGTCATCGTCCATCTTTTTGTCCGTCATCTGTGGTAAGTCCCTACATTTATTTTGATATATGCTTTGTATATTACTTGCTTGCAATTGATGCTTGACTTAATTTCACTCTGAGTACAGTTTGCCATCTGTGTCAACCAGCGTCATTACACTCAGGGGGGAGAAGGATCAGGTACGCTGAATTGTTGTTTTTCCTGGAGCTAAGTTTTCTCTTCTCTCCCCATTAATAACACATTCACGCTTTGACACAATGAGTGTGCATGTGTATGGGGAATAGGGAGGAACAAGATGTTATTTAAATGTGCGTTTTGCTGAGAGCTACTGAGTGTGTATTGGGCACCTTTACATTCCAGTTTTCCATACATAATGCATTGGTGTAGGAGAAAGGGGCAGGTGGGGGAGTGGTCCACTCCTGGTGGCACACATCTGGGCAGCACAGAGGCCCGAACTCAATGTGCATACATTTGATAACTATGATGGAACAGGATGCTATCGGCTCCCTGCCCCGCTGACTTACTACTCCTGTGCGCCAGAGTAGGAGTGCAGGTGGTGTGATACAGTGGTGTGATATAAGACTAAAACTGGGTGCAGTGGGAGCCCATTAGCCCTCTGGCAACACTCTTACTGTTTAGGGCTTAAGGAGGTCATTATTACCATTTAGGGAGCTATGGCTGAGGAGTTTGTAGAGAGGTAGAAATTAGTGATGAGCGAACCCTAAAAAGTTCGAACCGAACTAGAACCGAACTTCTAACTGAAAAGATGAGGACAGCGTAGCTATAGGAGGTGCAGCGCTAGCAGCTGCTACAGGGCCCCTTTGACACAAAAGACGACACCAGTATTGGAAATGGCACATGGTAACTGGCAGGAGCCCCCTGTCACTTTTTAGCACCAGGGCCCAAAAACAAGTGGTATATGTGGTGGCATCAAGAACATCCCAACAGGGAACATGGAGGTTCAGCTGGCAGGCCGTAGTTATAGTGGTAGCCAGGGCTGCCATGAGTCATCTATTAACCGTTTCAGGGCCCCATGCAGCCAAATCAAATGGCGCCCCTACCCATTACTACTTCCTATTAGTTAACATATCAGTGGGCCCTTTTTGATTAGGGCCCCTGACAGGAGTACTGCCCTATTCGCACCCCTGCCAGTTACCATGTGCCATTTCCAATACCTGTGTCTTCTTATGTGTCAAAGGGGCTTTTGGGATACCTCAGGATGCAGGGCCCCGTAGCGGCTGCTACCGCTGCAACCCCTATAACTACGCCCCTGCCAGCTGAAACTCCATCTTCCCCATTGGGATGTTCTTGCTGCCACCACATATATCACATGTACAAAGCTTGCAAGCAGAGGCGTAATTTTAAGTTTTTGGGCCCTGGTGCAAAAAGTAAAATGAGGCTCCTGCCAGTTACCATGTGCCACAACCTCAAACAGTCACACTCCAAACTCCCCCATGGTGAAGACCAATGAGCTGTCGAAGGACTCCAGAAACAAAATTGTAGCCCTGCACCAGGATGTGAAGGCTGAATCTGCAATAGGCAAGCAGCTTGGTGTAAAGATATCAACTGTGTGAGCAATAATTAGAAAATGGAAGACATACGAGACCACTGATAATCTCCCTCGATCTGGGGCTCCACGCAAGATCTCATCCCGTGGGGTCAAAATAAATGATCTGCAGAGAGCTGGGACCAATGTAACAAAGGCTACCATCAGTAACACACTATGCCGCCAGGGACTCAGATCCTGCAGTGCCAGACGTGTCCCCCTGCTTAAGCCAGTACATGCCCGGGCCCGTCTGAAGTTTGCTAGAGAGCATTTGGCTGATTCAAAAGAATATTGGGAGAATGTCATATGGTCAGATGAAACCAAAGTAGAACTGTTTGGTAGGAACAGAAATAAGATTTTTTTCAATAGAACATTTACTAGCGGTGTCATCTACAGTAGCATGACCCCCAAACCAGCAAAAATGACCTTTTTGACACTGATTAACATTTTTAAGACAAAATTAGTATTTGAATAAAGATTATTTTCAATAGGACATTTACTAATGGTGTCTTCTACAGTAACATAACCACCAAACCAGCAAAAATTACCTTTTTGACACTCAATAAAATTTGAAACAAGCAATCAGCATTTGACAGCGATTACCTTGTATTGCAGATTTGCTAATGGTGTCTTCTGCAATAGCTGGACCCCCAAAAAAGCAGAAATGAACCTTTGCGCACTCGGAATAAAGATGGGAAAGATGCAGCCAGCATTACAAAACTCCCTAACTATTGTTGTCTATGATTCCCTAAGCTTGCTGTACTCCTCTAACTAACCTAACTAGCTGCTACCGCCTGGTGTGCCAATAGGGCAATACGGGCAGTATTCCTGTCTGGGGCCCTAATCAAAAAGGGCCCACAAATATGTTAAAAAATAGGAACTAGTAATGGGTGGTGGCCCCATTTGGTTTGGCTGTATAGGGCCTAGAAACGCTTAATAGATGACTTATGGCAGACGCACTGATGACTGATGAATGACTGATGTCAATAGATGACTGATGGAATGTGTATTTCACATTGTCAATAAGACGAGCTACAGTTTACTAGTCAGTGACATCGGCAACTGGGGCAACAAAATCGTCAGAGATCCGCGCTTGATTCATTAAAATGATTCACATTGTCTCGGGAAAGAAAGATACGTTTGTCAGTTATCACCCTGCCAGCTGTGCTGAATGTGCATTCCGAGATAACGCTGGCTGCTGTGCAGAATAAAACTTCTATGGTGTGTCGAGCAGGCTCAGGCCATTCATCCAGTTTGGACACCAAGAAGTTGAATGGGTACAGAATAAGTCCAGAAACATCGGTGTTGAGCCGCAGGTAGTCATGGACCATTGTCTTAAGGCAGTCTCTATGTGTCTGAATGCTGCCCTGCCTTGCAGGCGTTGGTGAGGTGGTAAACATGGATTGCAAAATGTCACCCAGTAGGCTCCTGCCACACTGCCTGCTGCTGTTGTGGCTACTTGCAATTCTACTTTTGGAGCGTTGCTGACGTCTCAAATTCCTGCATTCTACTGTCAATTTGTGTGGGTGGAAGGAAATTGCTCACTTTTGTAACATGGATTAAGGATGGTGGCCACCCAGTAATCACTATTTATTTTTATTGATTTGATGCGTGGATCATGTTGCAGGTAATGTAGCATCCTAGCACTCATATGAGATGCTGCTGGGGTCTCCCAAGCCTTGGGGTAGAGGGACATTAACGCGGTCTTCCTCCTCTTCCTCCTGTAATCTGTGCCAACCTCTTACCACTGAAGGGTAATCGGTACCGGTGGTGTCCACCCCTGCCTCATCATCCTCCTCCACTTCCTCATCCTGACCATCACTAGAGCCCTGTCTAGCCTCATGCGCTGTACCCTGTGAGCTGAACTGCTGTCCTGCATCAGCCCTGGACCTCGAACCACCGCCTAAAGAAGACTGATAAAATTGGGAAACAGTCAGGCCTTCTACATCCTCCGGTGAGTAAGGCTGTGTCCACCTCTGTGTCCGCCTCCGCCTCATCCATCACTGCTGGGACTTGCTGCTGCAGAGTGCCTAACACTTGGTCCAGTAAAAATATGACACTCCAATTCTTTGGGGCTTGTTAACAGCTCAATGGCTGAACAAACATGAACCCAGTAGCTAGCAACTTTGCCATTTATGCTGACTGGGAAAAAGATCACATGTGCAGCTAATTGCTAGAGCAAGATAAAAAGCTGCACACCAACTTTAACACCTATTCACACCAGCATGCAGAAAAGCCGCAGTATAATGCATGGAGAGATTGTACAGATGCAAAGTAACCAATGAAACAATCACTCATACAACCTCAGGGCATGAGGGAGGTGGTTGCCGGTACTACAATTGCATATAATAAGGTGATACAAAAGTGTGCCATAAATATAGATACGTGTGGTACACCATGCTGGCTTACAACCTATTAGTGACACCCATACTATTAGACAAGGCGGGTGCCCAGCATTTTCTAAGTGTCCAACACAACATTGGCACACTCTGCTCCCCAGCACTGTCGGGCAAATAAAAAAGGGCATACTGGAAAAATATTAAATATGATGTATTAGTTGGTAATGGGGCCCCATAACACAAGCTTACAAGCCTCTTCACGGCTCCTCATGTCTTGTGAGTCCCTACACTAATAACTTTAGTGTTACTTTGCATCTGTGCAATCTCCCCATGCATTATACTGCGGCTTTTCTGCATGCTGGTGTGAATAGGTGTTAAAGTTGGTGTGCAGTTTTTCATCTTGCTCTAGCAATTAGCTGCACATGTGATCTTTTTCCCAGTCAGCATAAATGGCAAAGTTGCTAGCTACTGGGTTCATGTTTGTTCAGCCATTGAGCTGTTAACAAGCCCCAAAGAATTGGAGTGTTTTTTTGAGTAAGTAATGTCCCATTTTCTGTATGTTTTTTCTGTAAAGTTGTTAGTGTAGGGACTCACAAGACATGAGGAGCCGTGAAGAGGCTTGTGAGCTTGTGTTATGGGGCCCCATTACCAACTAATACCTCATATTTAATATTTTTCCAGTATGCCCTTTTTTATTTGCCCAACAGTGCTGGGGAGCAGAGTGTGCCAGTGTTGTGTTGGACACTTAGAAAATGCTGGGCAGCCCGCCTGGTCTAATAGTATGGGTGTCACTAATAGGTTGTAAGCCAGCATTGTGTACCACACGTATCTATATTTATGGCACACTTTTGTATCACCTTATTATATGCAATTGTAGTACCGGCAACCACCTCCCTCATGCCCTGAGGTTGTATGAGTGATTATTTCATTGGTTACTTTGAATCTGTGCAATCTCCCCATGCATTATACTGCGGCTTTTCTGCATGCTGGTGTGAATAGGTGTTAAGTTGGTGTGCAGTTTTTCATCTTGCTCAAGCAATTAGCTGCACATGTGATCTTTTTCCCAGTCAGCATAAATGGCAAAGTTGCTAGCTACTGGGTTCATGTTTGTTCAGCCATTGAGCTGTTAACAAGCAACAAAGAATTGGAGTGTTTTTTTGAGTAAGTAATGTCCCTTTTTCTGTATGTTTTTTCCAGTAAAAATATGACAACAATGGTCATGCTGATAATGCCATCATCCTGACTGACCATTTTGGTGGCGTCTTCAAAACTGTCAAGGATGGTGTAGAGATCCTTCACCTGCCTCCACTCTCTAAGGGTCAACAACCCAAGGTCTGCAATACTGCTAGTCAGGCCATGCAACATTTCATACTGCATAATGGCATTACGGTGCTGCCACAATCGCTGGAGCATGTGGAGGGTGGAATTCCAGCGTGTAGCCACATCACATATCAGACAGTTGACGGGGGGCCCAGATGACATTGTAACGCTGCCAGTCATACTGAAGCAGGGTGCAAACACCGGAAGTGTGAGCTAAGACCTCGAGCCTTCCTCTGCAGACAGTCAAGACCTGGGTAGTGCTTGAGAAATGTCTGCACAGGTTCATGACATGTGCCAGGCAAGGACTGTGTGTAAGTCTACCGATTCTAAGGGCAGCACACCACCTTGCCTGGACCCAGGTTCTTAGCACACAGCCACTGTTCGGTCTGAGTGCACAGAGCCATCCACAGCTCTTGACCTGTGTGTTGACAGTCTCCAAGACAAATTATTTTGAAAACAGGCTGGGAATCAGGATTCTGCACCATCCCAGCAGTGTGGAAGAGAGAGTGTCTGCTGAGCCTGAGACCCATCACCAGAGGCACTGTCATCCACCAGACTCACCCAGTGAGCAGTCAGTGAGATGTAACGCCCTTGACCGTGTTTACTAGTCCATGTGTCTGTAGTGAGATGGACTTTGGTGGACACAGATGCAGCCAACGTGCTGGAGATCCTTTCTGCAATGTGGTGGGTCAGGGCAGGGACAGCTTTTCTGGCAAAGAAATGCCTGCTTGGCATATGATATTGGGGGCACGCCGGGGCTATGACGTGGTGGAACCCATTTGTGTCCACTAGGCGGAAAGGAAACATTTCCAAGGACAACAGCCTGGCAATGCCAACATTCAGCTTTTGGCTTTGGAATGGCTGGGGTGAAAGCGTTTCTTCTGCTCTCACACCTGGTACACAGAAGGCTGGCTGCCAGACTGGCTGCTGTACAGCGTGTAGGTCACACTGGTGGAAAGGGGAGGTGAGAGTTATGTTGCTGGTGGGAGTTGGCCAACAGTATTTGGGACTGGGAATGGTGCTTGCTCATGCTGCTCCGGCATATCGGCAGCTTGAGCTTGGAAGTGGCCCAGGAGGCAGAAGATATCACGGTGGTTGAAAGCCCAGGACCTGTGTGGCCTTTTTTCTCCAATTGACTCTTCCACAGCAATTTATGCTTTACATGCATGTGCCTTTTCATGCTGGTGGTGCTTAAACTCTTAAGATTCTTTCCTCTACTGATGTGTTGAAAGCAAACCCGACATATGACATCACTCTGCGAATTTGAGGCTTGATCGAAAAAGGCCAGGCTTCACAGGTCCTGGAAATCTTCGATGGTGAAAACCTAGTACCGGTGTTCCCGCTGCCACCATTGACCATGGCTGGTGGAGTAATGTCAGCTGACTTGTGTGACCGCCCTCTCCCTTTCTGAGGCCGTACCCGCACTGACACTACCCCATCCTCCTACTCCTCCAATGATGATGCGCTCGCCAGCTGCTGCTCAAAAGACCACGTTGGATCCGCAATGTCATCATCATCACAGGTGACTTCCTCTTCCTGACAGTCTACATCACAGGTGTCAAACTGGCGGCCCTCCAGCTGTTGGGAAACTACAACTCCCATCATTCATTTGTATAATCTATAACAGTGGGCATGATGGGAGTTGTAGTTTCCCAACAGCTGGAGGGCCGCCAGTTTGACACCCCTGGTCTACATCCTCAAGTTGCGGGCTAGAAGCCAGAGGCACTGCAAGGCATTGCTGACCACTCAGGATTTCTGTCTCTTGATCTTTTGAAATGCCTTCTGACCCCAACCGCAAAGTGTCATCAAAGAGCTCTTCGGAATATGGATTATCTGGAGAAGTCTGTTTATTGGGTGACATTTGGCCCGTGTTTACTTCAGGTTGGATGGGTGATGATGATGATGTCATTTATGCCCGTGACTGAGAGGAAGAGGGAACTTGGCACCGCTTTTCAGTACTGAGATTCACAGGGAACCGATAAAGTGACTGACGGTCCTGCGACTGATTATGTGCTGGCTTGTGTGTTGTTTGGAGCACCTCTTCATACCTCTCGTACCTCTAGCTCCATGTCCTACACCCCTACTTTCTCGCTTACCACCTCTACTTCTCTTCATGTTTAAAAACTTAGGGCGACATGTATGAACGGGCTTTACGCCTGTTTTTTGGCGTATACTGTGCCTCCCGGCCCGAATCCCCCTGTCGGACGCAGGGATGCAGTGTTAGGCGCAGCGTTCGCCACTTTCGGCTGCACCGCGCATGAAGTGGTGGGCAATGGGCGCGGTGTGGGCGCGGTGTAGGCGTTCCGGGGCGGGACGCGGCTCACTCGAAAACTCCGAGGCATGTACGTTCGCGAGTCGGCAAAGTGCGGCGCATTGCAGGGCTCGGCAGCTCCGACAGTCAGACCTAGTTGATTCTGGTCTAAATGATCCGGTGGAGGTGAAGTGAAGCAGGATCGGAACATGCGAGGAAGCAGATAGAAGATCGCGACAGAAATCTCGGCGCTCCGAATCTGAATAAATCGCCTTTATAAAGGCGATAAACATTGTAAGAAAAGAGCTGAACCTCAAAAATAAACATAATAAAAAAAAAATCACTTTACAAAAATCTAGAACGGCGCAATATCAAGAAATCGTATATTGGAAATTGCCGGGGTTTTAACTGATTTATTTTTACAGAAGGTTTTAGCTCTTTATGCGATAATGTTTTACACTTAATCAAAATGATTTTTTTTATTAATACTCCATGCCGCACGGCGCTGAGCGCCGAGATTTCAGTGTGCCGCTCTCTCCATAGACTACAATGGGAGAAGTAGCTCGCGCTCTGATCGGCTGGGATAGCCAAGCCACCGCTAGCTCAGCCAATCAGCTCTTTTCTGTATTTTTACTGTATTTCGAACTGTCCCGCCTTGGATTTTGATTGGTCAATAGTTCTCCATAGGTTTTAATGGGTCTTTGTCGCTCCTATTCTGATTGGCTGAGCTAGCCAAGCCCCCGCTAGCTCAACCAATCAGCTCTTTTCTGCATTTTTACTGTATTTTGAACTGTACCGCCTTTGATTCTGATTGGTCAATAGTTCTCCATAGGTTTTAATGATTCACTGTCACTCCTATTCTGATTGGCCGGTTTATGCTGACCAATTAGAATAGCTTTCAGAATTTGAATTACTGTATTTCCCGCTAATTTCCTATATCCTAATTCTTGAATTAGGATATTGGAAAGTGATTTTGTTTTATGTATTTTTATTTTTAAGGTTTCAGCTCTTTTTCTGAGAATGTTGAACGCCTTTATAAAGGTGATTTTTGATTCATACTCCGCACCGACATGTGGAATGATTTCTCGCTGTTTTCCAGCCTGTCTCGCATCGGAACAGATTTTCGGCGCAGTCCCGCATGGCGCCTAAGTCCCGCACTGTGCCCATGTCCCCGCACTGTGCCCCACACACTGGCGAGGCGCAGGGAACTTTTCCCCGCATGTACGAGTGCACCTCCTCAGACGGCGAATCTTCGGCGCAGCGCCGCACTGCGCCTCAGTCCCCGCACTGCGCCTAACACACTGGCGAGGCGCGGCAGACTTTTACCCGCATGTATGAGTGCGCTACCTCCGGCGGCGAATCTCAGGCGCAGCGCCGCACTGCGCCTAAGTCCCGCACTGCGCCTAACACACTGGCGAGGCGCGGCGGACTTTACATAGGATGTATGAGCGCGCCCCGGCCCCGACATAAATCAGGCGCAGATTTCGCCGGAAAACTAGCGGAAAAGCGCGCCCCGACCTGGCGAGCTTCATACATGTCGCCCTTAATATTAAAAAGCTAAAGGTTTGCTAAGAGTCTCTAATGCAGCAACTCTAACCCCAAAACTGGAACAATGAACTTTTGGGCACGGAATCAAATTTGCAGCAAGAAACCGGTATTTGAAAGCGATTTTTTTTTTTGGCAGACTTTCTATAGGTGTCTTGTGCAATTAACTTTTGGGCACTCAGAATAAAAATGGGAAAGATACAGTCAGCAATATAAAAATCCCAAACTATTCCTGTCTATGATTCCCTAAGCTTGCTGTACCTCCAACCCCAAATAATCTAACTAGCAGCTTTTGCTGGCTAAAATCACTGAGAAATAGTGTGCCTGCAGACTGACAGAGAGCAGTGCGTTCAGTACAGAGAGTGAACTACAAATGGTGTTCACCAGGAAATACAGTGACATACATATAACAGGGTCATGTGATTTAAGCAGTCAATGAGATCCCTACACCCTCAGTGGTGACGTTTTTGACCCCACCTGTGCTCTGCACTGATTGGATGGTTGCCAAAAGTGTATGAAGCAGTTGCAAGTGAAACTAAAAATGGTGCGCCGAACGCACGTGGCGAACGCGAATTTTAATCGAACGAACCATTAAAAGCTTGGTTCGGCTCGAGTTCTAAAAAATCGTGAAGTTCGCCCCGAACTTAGCTTTTCTTGAACGAGTCAATCAACACTAATAGAAATTGGTAGAAAAGTGCTGAAAAAGTTGGGAGTCTAAGATGTTTATGTGATAAATTCTGCAGGGATGAGACATTGTAAATAGAAGCCGAGGCGTTTCTTTGATGGAGAAGAAAAGGGGAAGAAAACCACTCTCATCAGAGAAGATGTCACCTGTGAGTCCCTGGATGTCACTGTTTATTGTTATTTTGGGTCTGTGCTGGATTGGTACCGTAGTCACTGTCATGTGGCGACGACTTGAGCTGCTGTCTGACCACTATGTGGTCTATATATAGTAGTGTTGTAGGTTATACCTGAGCTGGTGTCTGATCATTACATGGTCACTATATGGTTGTGTTGTTGGTTATAACTGTACACCTGCCCCAGAACCTATAATTAGGGGTTTCTCTGTGACACTTCTACTTTCTTGCTTGTGTTTATAGTGTTGTTTATTTTAGAAAGTTGTGAGGTCTGTGACCAAGGCAAAACTTGGAGGCGGATATTTTATGTGGGCTGGTGGGAGTTTGTGCCAGGGCTGCTTTTTAGTTGTAAATTTAGCCCACAAATAAACACCCTCATACAGGTCCACGGGCAGAAAAATAAAAACATTTTGACTCTTAGTGACATAAAAACATGATATTTTAAAGTGACAATTATGATTTATGAGTGGGAGTAGCGGCCTGTAAAAAGAGGTGTGATGTGAAAAATAGGGGTGTGATCTGTTAAACGGGACTGCCCCAGGCAGCAAAGTTCTAGCTACGCCACAGACAAAATCTATAATACTCTGTTATATATTAACAATATATTTGACAGCATAGGTGCAGATCATTTACAGGTCAGTAATGCAGTCATCGACAACTGGATGAGATAATAATGGATTGTGTAGCGATTTCATTCAAAATGAGTTTGTTTTCAGTATGAAGGAGAAAGGTTAGGAGAGCTGGAGATGTGTGATCCTGATATTTCTTCTCACTTCGCAGGATCAGTGTGACTCAGCAGTTCTACCTTTCGCAGTTATTACTAGACACGCCGGAGAGTTGGAGTAAAGGTTACTGCGGCACATTTGTCAGAAGCATTAGTGATAAAACAATCCCATGTTGAAGCAGTGTAGTATTCATGAATATATGTGTGGAACATGTTCCATAATTTGTTATCTATCCGTGGAGGGCTAAGGTAAGATTGATAAGGAAGAGTCAGATGTCATGTTGCAATAACCAATGTATTTGTGAGTCCCAGAAGCAGCTGCAGTCTTTTATTAAGATTCATTAAGCTTTTAGGTTAAACTTTGAAAAGTAAAATTTTGATCTTAGGGCTCAACGCTTTCTTTTCTGTCTCTTTATCTTCATCTTTGGTGGCACACATGGAGCGACATGTATGAACGAGGCTGTGCCAGATATCTTGCGTTTTTTTTAGCCCAATAGCAGGCGCAGCCCTGTTCGCTACATTTTTGAATGTGCCGCACACCATTATCGTATCGGGCGCCAGGGCCGCCATACAGGGGGTACAACCGGTACTCCCGTAAGGGGCCCCGGGTGGAATAAGGGGGCCCGCGGCAAGCGGCCCCCTTTATTCCTCACGGCAGAGCGGGCCCGGCGGCGAAAGCCGCCGAACCAGGCTCCGCCTGGCCCACAGTGGGGGCCCCCCGAGCTCCTGGGGGCCCCCGGAGGCAGTGCCGTCGCTCCCCGGGGCCCGGCCGCGCACCGGTCTCTGAACGCCCGGTCCCCGCGTCCCGAGCGCTCAGAAGACGGCCCGGGAGTTTGGGGACTATGTCCCCGACTCCCGGGCTGCGCGGTTCACAGAGCACAGCGCCACTAGCGCTGCGCTCCGCTGATCTCCCTGGCAGGCTAAAGGGCCCGTTAGGCCCCAGCCTGCCAGGCGCCGGGCGGCCGCTACTGCAGACGTAGGCGGCACGGTGACTCACATCACCCGCGCCGCCTATGCGGGGCGCGAGAGCCGGCAGGAGCACGGAGCGGCAGACCGAGGCTCAGGTAAGTGACTGATTGGGTTTTTTTTTATATCAAAAGGGGGGCCCTGCGGGCTGCCTATATCTAAAGGGGGGCCCTGCTGCTGCCTACAACAAAAAGGGGGGCCCCCTGACTGCTGCCTACAACTAAAGGGGGCCCTGACTGCTGCCTACAACAAAAGGGGGGCCCTGACTGCTGCCTATATCTAAAGGGGGCCCTGGCTGCTGCCTAAATCTAAAGGGGGCCCTGGCTGCTGCCTACAACTAAAGGGGGCCCTGACTGCTGCCTACAACAAAGGGGGCCCTGACTGCGCCTACAACTAAAGGGGGCCCTGACTGCTGGCCTACAACTAAAGGGGGCCCTGACGTGCTGCCTATATCTAAAGGGGGCCCTGACTGCTCCCTATATCTAAAGGGGGGCCCTGCTGCGCCTACAACTAAAGGGGGCCCGAACTCGGGCCTACAACTAAAGGGGGCCCTTTGACTGGCTGCCTATATCTAAAGGGGGCCCTGCTGCTGCCTACAATAAAGGGGGCCCTGACTGCGGCCTACAACTAAAGGGGGCCCTGACTGCGCCTAAAACTAAAGGGGGCCCTGACTGCTGCCTATATCTTAAGGGGGCCCGGGCTGCTTCCTATATCTAAAGGGGGCCCTGGCTGCTGCCTACAACTAAAGGGGGCCCTGGCTGCTGCCTACAACTAAAGGGGCCCTGGCTGCTGCCTACATCTAAAGGGGCCCCTGACGGGCTGCCTATATCTAAAGGGGGCCCTGCTGCTGCCTACAACAAAAGGGGGGCCCTGGCTGCTGCCTATATCTAAAGGGGGGGCCCTGGCTGCTGCCTATATCTAAAGGGGGCCCTGGCTGTTTGCCTACAAACTAAAGGGGCCCTGGCTGCGCCTATATCTAAAGGGGGCCCCCTAAACTGCCTATATCTAAAGGGGGCCCTGACTGCTGCCTAAATCTAAAGGGGGCCCTGACTGCTGCCAAAAATCTAAAGGGGACCCTGACTGCTGCCTAACTAAAGGGGGCCCTGACTGCTGCCTATATCTAAAGAGGGGCCCTGGCTGCTGCCTATATCTAAAAGGGGGGCCCCTTTGGCTGCTGCCTATATCTAAAGGGGGGGGCCCTGGCTGCTGCCTACAACTAAAGGGGGGCCCTGGTTCAGGCCTACAACTAAAGGGGGCCCTGGTCTGCTCCTACAACTAAAGGGGGCCCGGGGCTGCTGCCCTAACAACAAAGGGGCCCATGCTGCTGCCTACAACTAAAGGGGGGCCCTGCGCTGCCTCCCAACTAAAGGGGGGCCCTGCTGTTTGGCCTAACCTCTAAAGGGGCCCTGACGCTGCCTAACCTCCTAAAGGGGGGGCCCTGACGCCTGCCTAACCTCTAAAGGGGGGGCCCTGATCTGCCTAACCTCTAAAGGGGGGCCCCCTGACTCTGCCTAACCTCTAAAGGGGGTCCCTGACTCTACCTAACCTCAAAAGGGAGGGCCCTGACCGCCTACAAACTAAAGGGACCCCATGGCTAGTACCCACCAACCTACCTGGGGCTGGCCTACCAACTTATCCGCGGTGTCTACCTACCTAAATAGGGCCTATCTAATTAACCTGGGGCCCTGCCCATTTTGCCTACCTACCTGGTAATATAATTGTTAGGGGAGCAGTCCATAGCTGTAAGCATTATCTCCAGGGGGGTAGTCCTCCTCCCCACCCTCCAACCCCTTAGGATAAAAGACCTGTAAGTTATGGCTTGTACCCGCCTCTTCCCACCCCAGGGAAGTTTTGTACAGAGTGGGAATAGGTAAAGAAATGCTTGAAAATTGAGGATTCTAAATTTGTTGTAATTTCTGCAGGGATGAGTTGTGGCCGGGACAAGTCCATCATGGCGGTGGGGGATGGATGCAGAAGAAAAGGGAATAAGAAACGACTCAAAAAAAGAGAACGACTCCTCAGATAGGACGTCTCTGGTGAGTCCCTGATTTCAGCGGTTTTTGCTTCTATATTGGATCATTGCTGTATTCACTGTAATGGTGATGTAACCTTGCTGGTGTCTGACCTCTATGTGGTCTCTATATGGCGGTGTTGTAGGTTATACCTGAGCTGGTGTCTGACCTCTATGTGGTCTCTATATGGTGGTGTTGTAGGTTATACCTGAGCTGGTGTCTGACCCCCTATGTGGTCTCCTAATTTGGGGGTGTTGTAGGTTATACCTGAGCTGGTGTCTGACCTCTATGTGGTCTCTAATGGTGGTGCTGAGGTTAAACCTGAGCTGGTGCTGACCTCTATGTGGTCTCTATATGGTGGTGTTGTAGGTTATACCTGAGCTGGTGTCCGACCTTTATGTGGTGTCTATGTGATGATGTTTTAGGTTATACCTGACTGTGTCTGACCTCTATGTAGTCATTATATGGCAGTGTTGTAGGTTATAAACCTAGCTGGTAAACTGACCTCTCTGTGGTCTCTATATAGCGGTGTAGTAGTTATACCTGAGCTGGTGTTGGACCTCTATGTGTGGTGTTGTAGGTTATTTTCCCGGGGCTGGTATAATGCCAGCGTACATGTGTCCCGAATTGACCCTGTGTTAGGAGGTACACTTACTTTGTTGCTGGTTTTTATTTTAGAAGGGTGTGAGGTGCGTGACCAAGGGAAACATGGAGGGGGATATTGTATGTGGGTGGAGGGGGATATTGTATGTGGGTGGAGGGGGATATTGTATGTGGGTGGAGGGGGATATTGTATGTGGGCTGGTGGGGGGTGGATATTGTATGTGGGCTGGTGGGGGGTGGATATTGTATGTGGGCTGGTGGGGGGTGGATATTGTATGTGGCCGGTGGGGGGTGGATATTGTATGTGGGCTGGTGGGGGGTGGATATTGTATGTGGGCTGGTGGGGGTGTGGATATTGTATGTGGGCGGGTGAGGGTGGATATTGTATGTGGCTGGTGGGGGGAGCGATATTGTAAGTGGGCTGGTGGGGGAGCGGATATTGTATGTGGCTGGTGTGGGGGAGCGGATATTTGTATGTGGGCTGGTGGGGGAGCGGATATTTGGGATGTGGGCTGGGGGGGGATATGGATGGAGCACTTAGCCCTGTGTCCCATGATATGTGAGAAAAGACAATGTGTGACTCACTTGCTATTGTACTACACAATACAGTTCTTTTTTTTTCACACTGTATTATGTTGGTAAAATGAGGGCGCGTTTATTTCCGAAGGCCGTTTTTTTTTGCTGGGGGCGGGGCTAACGGGGTGCTGGGGGCGGGGTTTACATGGGGGGGCCCAGGTGCTTCAGCTGTATGGGGCCCTGAAATTTCTGTTGGCGGCCCTGTCGGGCGCATTACATAGTGCCCCCAGCACTTTGTAATGCACCCGATCTAGGGGTGCATGAGGGAGGCAGGACGAACTAGAACTGTAGTGAAGCTAAGTGTAGTTAACACGGCAAATTTCACGCATGCCGCCCATAGTCTCCTCATGTCAGCTATTCTTTTTCTCTTCTATGGTGCCGGTATCTCCAGGTATATACCTTAAGGGTCTTATGTATGAAAACTGTCTAGCAGTAAGATTGTCTTTGTTGCCTATATCAACCAATCACAGCTCAGGTTTCATTCCATCTAGTGCTCTGGAAAAATGAAAGGGTGACATGTATGATGTAGGCGCATAGAGGCCAGTTCTAAATAGCTTTAAAGCAGTGTAGAATGCACCTGAATGTATGAACCTGTCCTTCAGCGGGTCATAGATTTAGCGCTTTCTAGTTCCAAAACGCCAACTCAGGCTTAGGTAAACCACTTTGAACTTGGTGTACCTGTTCCAGCAGTAATGCGCCTAGTTTTGCCATCCTCCAGTCATAGATGTGTAGAATCATATGGTTGTGGTGCGACAAACCTCCAGAACGCGGGCACCTAAACTTGGAGTGCACCTGCTCAAACATCGAGAGAACAGGGCTGTGCCAGTTTTTGGGCTGAGAGGACAGCAGAATACTGTTGTAGCCCTGTACATACATGTCGCCCAAAGTGTCTAATTTGAGTTAGTTTTTCAAGGTACTGAAATTTTTCTCAACTAACCATTTGCACTCTAATGGTCTTCACAGACTAACTGCTCTTCCTGAGTTTTCCGGATTTCCTCTCTTTTTGCATCTTCTCCCGGTGCTCTGTTCCCACCTGCTGTCTGGAAAGCCAATTGTCGCCTCCAGGTCTGCAATATAACCACATTAAGGTTCTCCACTTTGGAAAATTTCTACTTGTTAACATTATCAGTAAGCTGATCACAAACTTTCCATCTGTGAGGAACGATCAGCTGTTACCTGTGAAAAAATATGGCAGTTAGTGTTCAGCTTGTCTACACCACATCTACAGGCAAAATTAAGAATAACTGTCATGACTGTGCCTGGTCAGGCCTCAGCGCGGTGCTCTGCCCATAAACTACAGCAGAGACCGCTATAGTCAGTTCTCGCTGGACTATGATTGACAGGGTCCCTGCCAAACCCATCTGGTCGCTATGGCTAGCCTTGTGCTAGACTGCAGGTGATTAGGCTGAGTTTGATTGACAGCTGCCTTTGCAATTAATCCGTGTTTTGTGTAGCTGGACATCAGATGCCCGGTCCAATCACAGATATACACAATCACACAGTCATAGATCACTTGGGCTCTGGTACTTTGCCTGTGATAGTCTATTTTGGCTTGAGCTGGTGTGCTTTTTATCTAAGATCTCGCTTGGTTTCTGATTCTTGTGCCTTTCCTCCTGACCCTCCTTTTGCCTTACGATGTTGTACTGCGTTGCTCTCTACGGCTTTGACCTGC
Organism: Phyllomedusa bahiana; assembly: GCA_025379985.1. Lineage (NCBI taxonomy): Eukaryota > Metazoa > Chordata > Amphibia > Anura > Hylidae > Phyllomedusa > Phyllomedusa bahiana. Next base: position 43,120 of record JAODAL010022178.1, on the reverse strand, counting down.
TCTGCATAACCACCCGCTTTTGTGTTCATCTGTCTTGTCTGTTCCTCTTAGGGTTGGGCCTGCAAGTAGTCAGGGACAGCCTTGGGAGACTTAGGTCTAAGGTGCGCTGTCTGTTCCTGTCTCCCTGGTTCCTCACATTATCACAGGCCCCCAAAAAATGTTTTTTTTCTCCCACCATCTGAATTGGCATGAACACTAGTGTTGAGCGATTATTATAGACAAAGTTGAAATCGGCACGGTTTTTATGTTGATCGGAATTTTTCGATCACGCGATAATTTAGGTGAAAATCTGCACATAATCTATTAATATCGCGCCATTTTCAGCGCTTCCTGTCATTTTGGCGGCTAGCAAATCAGCTTAGAGAATAGAGCAGGGTGAGCTGGGTGTGTGACGTCATGACTGGGATGTGTATGGTTGTGATTGGCTGGAAAAATCACATGACTTCGTTTTATATAGAACAGCCCTTCCTGTTCAGCATCAGTGTGTGTCTGTGTCTCATTAGAGCAGGATGTGTGCTAGGTCTCTCTCAATACAGCTCAGCGAAACAGTTCTATTTGTTCACACAGACAACTATGCTTTTAGCTGTGAACATTAGAACATAGGTAGATTAGAGAATTTCAGTTTTAGTTACTTAGGCTGAGAATTTTAAAGGGGCATCTAGCGCTATACAGCTGCGGAGGGGGGGGAGGGAGGATGGGTGCGGGCGAACACAAACAGACAGGCTGGCAGGCAGGCTTTTGAAAGGAGAGTGGATATTGTGCAGCCCAGACTCTGCTTCGACCCTGTATTGAAATGGGTTTTTATTAACAGTTTTTGGCTAGTTTTTGGTGAAATATTAGCTTGTATTTTGTGCAGCCTGTACTTATACTAGGATACAGATCTTTTCTAGTAACTGCAGGTGTATTTGATAGGTGAAAAACTCACCTTTTATTATCTGTACATGATTTAATTAGTTTTTTTTTTTCACTTTGGTGCAACTCAGTTTTGTTCAAAGACCCACTTTGTACTAACAATAGGATACAGAACTTTTCCTGTCACCGCAGGTGTATTTATATGTGCAAAAAACCACATTTTATTATCCGTACACAATTTAATTAGGTTTGTTCACTTTGGCGCAGCCCAGCTTTGTTCAAAGACCCACTTTGTACTCACAATAGGATACAGAACTTTTCTAGTCACCGCAGGTGTATTTCATAGGTGCAAAAACCACGTTTTATTATCCGTACACAATTTAATTAGGTTTTGTTCACTTTGGCACAGCCCAGTTTTGTTGAAAGACCCATCTTGTACTTATATTAGGATACAGATATTTTCTAGTAACTGCAGGTGTATTTGATAGGTGCCAAACTCACCTTTCATTATCTGTACACGATTTAATTTTGTTTTTTTTCACTTTGGCGCAGCTCAGTTTTGTTCAAAGACCCACTTTGTACTTACAATAGGATACAGAAATTTTCTAGTCACCGCAGGTGTATTTATAGGTGCAAAAACCATGTTTTATTATCCGTACACAATTTTATTAGGTTTTGTTCACTTTGGCACAGCCCAGCTTTGTTCAAAGACCCACTTTGTATTCCCAATAGGATACAGAACTTTTCTAGTCACCGCAGGTGTATTTCATAGGTGCAAAAACCACCTTTTATTATCCGTACACAATTTAATTAGGTTATTTTCACTTTGGCGCAGCCCTGTTTTGTTGAAAAACCCATCTTGTACTTATATTAGGATACAGATCTTTGCTAGTAACTGCAGGTGTATTTGATAGGTGCAAAACTCACCTTTTATTATCTGTACACAATTTAATTAGGTTTTTTTTTCACTTTGGCACAGCTCAGTTTTGTTCAAAGACCCACTTTGTACTTACAACACACAGAGACCAGCTTAAGATCATGGTGCACGACTATCTGCGTCTCAACACCGATGTTTTTGTATGTGTTCCGGACCCAATTGACTTCTGGGTATCCAAAATGGATGAATGGCCCGAGCTCGCTCGCCACGCCATAGAGGTGTTGTCCTGCCCAGCAGCCAGCGTCATATCTGAGCGGACCTTCAGCACAGCTGGAGGAGTCATTACAGTCAAACGCATCCGGCTTTCCACAGATAATGTGGATCGTTTGACTTTCATCAAGATGAATCAGGCATGGATCTCTGATGTTGTAGCCCCAATTGCCGAGGTCACCGATTAGTTGCTGGTCTACTTCACATTCCTCTTCAAACAGAAATGGTCCTCTTGAAAACTTTTTTTCAAAATGATCATTTCTTACTGCAATTTTTATTCTCAGTTCCCAAAAGTTAATTTTGCTGGTTTTGCTGTGAGGAGACTGTAAAAGACACCAAGGTTTCATGACAAAACCTTTTTCCATTTACTCACTTTTTTGCATTGTCAATGGTTTTGGAGTCATGTTGCTGTGAGATACAGCTATAATCATGGTCCTTTGGAACAGAAATGGGGCTTCTAAGTGGCATTTCTCCCTCACAATTTTTAACAGTGGCTGAGAAGTCATTTTTATAATTTTTTGGGTCATGCTGCTTTGAAATGCAGCAATACTACAGGTCCTATTATAAAAAAAAATGTTTTTTCTAACAGACATTTGTTCTTCACAATTGTCAAAAGTGGCTCAAGGGTCATGTTTTGAATTTTTGGGGGCATTTTGCTGTGAAATGCAGCTATACTACAGGTCCTATTCTAAAAAATGTTGTTTCTAACAGACATTTGTTCTTCACAATTGTCAAAAGTGGCTCAAGGGTCATGTTTTGAATTTTTTGGGGCATTTTGCTGTGAAATGCAGCTATACTACAGGTCCTGTTCAAAAAATGTTGTTTCTAACAGACATTTGTTCTTCACAATTGTCAAGAGTGGCTCAAGGGTCATTTTTTGAATTTTTGGGGGCATGTTGCTGTGAAATGCAGCTATACTACAGGTCCTATTGTAAAAAATGTGGTTTCTAACAGACATTTGTTCTTCACAAATGTCAAGAGTGGCTCAAGGGTGATGGTGCTGTCAGAAACGGGAATAGGTAGGACACTGTTAATGGACACATATTGCAAAATGACTTGTTTTTGCAAGATCTTTAATATAGCTAGCAATCTCTGTAGTGAGACAACCCATTTAATACAATTAAAAAAAAGAGAAACAAAGACATGGTGGGGTTCCATCCTATTTTAAAAATGTGTTTTCTAGAATTAAACTGCTAAAAAAACTTGCATGTACAAAATAGCTGATACAAATATTCCTCTGAATTGTACAAGGGAGGTACAGGAAGACTTGAACAGATGTAGGTTACCCAGGACAGGGATAGTGTATGTCCAGTTCAACTAAAATGGTGGTTGAAAGACTCCTTTTTCCAGCACTTTTTAATCTGGGGTCATGCAGGTTTGGGGCTCATGCTGTGGCCCAGGACAGGGATAGTCTATGTCCAGTGAAACTAAAATGGTGGTTGAAAGACTCCTTTTTACGGCACTTTTTAATCTGGGGTCATGCAGGTTTGGGGCTCATGCTGTGGCCCAGGACAGGGATAGTCTATGTCCAGTGAAACTAAAATGGTGGTTGAAATACTCCTTTTTCCGGCACTTTTTAATCTGGGGGTCATGCAGGTTTGGGGCTCATGCTGTGGCCCAGGACAGGGATAGTCTATGTCCAGTTCAACTAAAATGGTGGTTGAAAGACTCCTTTTTCCGGAACTTTTTAATCTGTGAGTCAGATAGGTTTAAGGGTCATGCTGTGGTACAAGACATGTATAGTCTATGTCCAGTGAAACTAAAATGGTGGTTCAAAGATTCCTTTTTCCTGCACTTTTTAATCTGGGGGTCATGCAGGTTTGGGGCTCATGCTTTGGCCCAGGAAAGGGATAGTCTATGTCCAGTTCAACTAAAATGGCGGTTGAAAGACTCCTTTTTCCGGCACTTTTTAATTTGGGGTCATGCAGGTTTGGGGCTCATGCTGTGGCCCAGGACAGGGATATTCTATGTCCAGTTCAACTAAAATGGTGGTTGAAAGACTCCTTTTTTCCGGCACTTTTTAATCTGGGGTCATGCAGGTTTGGGGCTCATGCTGCGTTCCTGGACAGGGATATTCAATGTCCAGTTCAAGTAAAATGATGGTTCAAATCATACTGCCTTCTGGCACTTTTTAATTTGTGGGTCATGCAGGTTTAAGGGTCATGCTGTGGTACAAGACAGGGATAGTGAATGGTCTGTGACTTTTTTTCTGTGGCTTTTATAACCTAAGTGTATTGCCTAAGATGTAGCACAAATCCATTTAACTGTTGTGGATGTTAATTCCAGCTTCTCCAGCCCTGTTTGGGTGTAAGAATTAAGGTGTTGTTCCTCTCCCATAGACTTTAATGGTCATCGGCGATAATCTATTATCGACTATCAGATATCTTATTGATAATTGCCGATATCGACTATCGACCCGATGATGATAGTCAACGTAATCGCTCATCACTAATGAACACCATCCAGGAGCTTGCTAATCGGATGGAGGGTTTGGCCAGCCTGCTATCTGACCTGGGGAACCAGGTAACCTCCTCACTCAACAACAGGCCGAGGCTGTTGCTGCACCCCTTGGGGTAGTCCCTATACCACTACCCACATTGTTCCGGGAGCTGAAAATGCTCTCCTGGACCGTTTTTCTGGAGACTGCAGGAAGTTTGACACCTTTCGGGAGTCATGTCAGCTATATTTTCAGATCATGTCACTTTCCTTGGAGGCTCAAATAATGGGAGTAGTGGTTTCCCTACTTCAGGGAAATCCTCTGGAATGGTCCCTCAAACTTACCCCTAACACCCTTGAGTGGAGTTCCCTGGATTGATTTCTTTTTTCAATCTCTAGGGCTCATCTATTTTGAGCCAGATCACGCATCACTTGCAGGAACTCGGTTTTTGAATATACGCCAAGTTAAAAGATTGGCTCAGGATTACTGCACCGAGTTCCATGCATGATGGCTGGTTGGTGTGATTCAGCGTTAAAAGCATTGTTCAGACAGGGCCTATCAGACACCATCAAAGATGTCTGCGTCAGTCTTCTTAACCCCAGTAACTATTTAGTGACTAGAATTCTGGAGAAGGGTCGTTGATCCAGGCATTTATTCTGATTGCCAGATTGGAGTCAGGAAGGAATTTTTTCCCCTAAAATGAGGACAATTGGCTTCTACTTCATGGGGGTCTTTGCTTACTTCTGGATCAACACTTTAGCAAAATAGGCTGAACTGGATGGATGACTGTCTTTTTTCGGCGTTACAAACTATGTAACTATGTATTACCACCTCATAGATCTTACAGCTGTGGTGTTGAACTCCTTCCTGGATCTACAGTCTTCCAGTAGTTTGTTAACAATATCTTTAGAGATCTCCTGTGTTGTTATATTGTGTTATACCTGGATAATAGCTTAATCTTCTCTTCTAATTGGGCCACTCATGTCAAACATGTCAGAATTCTGCTATTAAGGTTATGTCAGGATAATCTGTTGTCCAAATGTCTGTTTGGAGTCCAAAAAGTTGCCTTTCTGGGTTATGTCATCACCCCAGAGTCCTTTTGTATGGATCCACTCAAGGTCTCTGCAATTGAGAATTGGGAATTCCCTAGGAACCTCAACCATTGTATTTTTGACAGTCAGTTTTTAAAATCGACATGTCATAAAAAAAACTTAGAACATGTTCATTCTTTGGTCACAAAATACATGGAAATTTACTATTGATGTCAATGGGGATGGCTAAAAATATTGGCTCTGCCTTTTAATACTGCATAGAAATGAATGGGACTCATTTTTTACTGTAAACCGCGAGCAAAGAAATGACCCTAAATCCACATGTAATAAGAATATGAAATACTTGTTGAAACATGTTGGACAACGTGGTTTTCTACACAGAATCCGATGACTAAATTTTACTCGTCATTTGGATGTACCCTTAGAGAGAGATAAAGGGGATCTATGATCAGTTATTGGATTACAAAGTGTCCAAATACTTACTATTTTTGCACATGGGCCTTATGCTGCGTGTGTTCAATCGGCATTTATTATATAAGCTGTATGTTAGGGCCGCCATAAGGGCTCTACTGGCAGTACTCCTCTCAGGGGCCCTGATGACATTTTTTAAGAAAGGGGCACACTGATATTAGGAACTAGGAACTATGATCAGGAACTAGTAATAGGTGGGGGGCCCTATGTTTCAGCTGTACGTGGCCCTGAAATCACTTATAGCAAGTTTGCCCATAGGGTCTGACTTTTATGAAATGCCACAGTATGGAGTGGTGAACTCTAATTCGCTATTCTGTACCTCTTTTTTGCCGTATACAGCCATGTGCCAGCCAGATGAAGGCGATAAGCACACACTTTCGGCCTCCTTCAGGCTATTTCATTCTATGCACACCTTTAATCTGTACTATAGTTTGTGAGCTTTCCTGTTCTGTGAACGTAACCTTGCACCCATACACTCCCTGAACTCCTTTGACCTGCTGCTATAGTTGTCAGAAGTTGAATGACAACTATTTCTGTGTACAGTGTTAAGATCAAGTTCACGAATGTGAAAAATACAATTTGTTTTGAATATTTTCCTTGACGTTCAATAAGTGAGTACATAGCACATATCACAAGAATGATTTCGAATGGTTTTTAATGTCAAGTTTGTCTGCAATATAGAATTGTAGATTTGTTGCTGTTTTCTGCATGTTAGACTCTACTAAAAAAAAGAAAAAGAAGCAGCACCACAAATATCAAAAATAGTGATTTTATTCACCCAAGTCAATACATACTGCTACGTTTCAGCTCTGCCATAGAGCCATTTTCAAGCTTTTTTTATTTTTTCATCTGCAGATATGAGCAAGTGCCCATTTCTTGCAAGCTAAAGTATAATTTATATTGGTACCATGTTGGGATGCATGCGACTTTTTGGTCACTTTTTATTTCAATATTTTGCTGACCCAAAAAATGCAATTTTGATGATGGGTATCTTTTAGTTGTTATTCAATGCAGACCACTTTTTAAATGTAATGAGCAACGGCAGCACAGTCTTTCTGGGGAGCTTTCCCTGACTTCCACTATAATCCAAGCAAACAATATATAGAGCCCAAACTTTTCATATTTATTCAGAAAAACACATATGCAAACACATATGGTAGTAGCCGCGAGTTACTGGTATAGCTATAAGCTTGCTATTATAAGTCCATGAGAAAGTCCGCAGTATCCACTGCTTCCTGATGTAGTGTGAGGAGATAGTGGAGATGCTTGATAAAGAGGTGTTGTACACTCTTGAAACGTCGCAAGTGTGCACACTGCCGCCGGTCGGATGCTATCTCCTCACACTACATCAGTAAGCAGTGGATACTGCGGACTTCCTCATGGACTTATAATAAAAGCTTATAGCTATATCAGTAACTCGTGGCTAATACCTACAGCAAGTATATTTTTATGTCTTTTGCATATGTGTTTTTCTGAATAAATATGAAAATTTTGGAGACTATATAAGCCTGTTATATTGATTGCTTGGATTGTTTTTCAGTTATTAACATATGGGATGAATAATGCTATATTTGAACAGATTGGAATTTTATGGACATGGTGATACCAATTATGTTTAACGTTTATTTATTTATAAATGGCAAAAGAGGGGCTGTTTTTCACATTAATTTTTTTTTAAACAGTTTTAAAACTTTTAATTTTTGCTACTTGTACTTTAAAGGGGTTGTCTCACTACAAACATTGATGGCATATTGCTAGGATATACCATCAATGTCTAACAGGTTCGGGTCCCACCTCTGGGATCCACACCTATCTCCTGAATGTGCCACAAAACCTCTCCATTCTAAACGAAGAGGTGGTTGGGAATTTCCGATAGACATGAATGGAAGTTCCAAGTTTAGCCACACGGCGACGCTTGGCTATGTTCAGAACTCCCATTCAAATCTATGGGAGAGTCCCGACCATGTCTTCTTTCAAGACTGAGAGGTTTTGGGGCTTGTTTAAGAGATTCAGATTCCACCTCTGGGACCCACACCTTTAAAACATTGATGGTATATCTTAGCAATATAACAGAAACTCAAGACAATCAGGCGGCACCAACACACATGATTCACTCCATAAGGATTAATACCTAATTCAGACACCCCGCAATATCATCCAGTTTCAGCGGTGCTCAGCTTTTAAATAGAAAAGTCCCAATGGTAATCCAAATGGTAGAAAATATAAGCAGCACTCACCGATCTTCTTTATAAAGCCTCTATTATAAACACTCACATATCGTGGGAAACAAGCACATCCAGCTCAGCCTACGGCCGTTTCGCGAACTGACTAGCGCTTTCTCAAGGCCTTGAGAAAGCGCTAGTCTACGCGCGAAACGGCCGTAGGCTGAGCTGGATGTGCTTGTTTCTCACGATATGTGAGTGTTTATAATAAAGGCTTTATAAAAAAGAAGATCGGTGAGTGCTGCTTATATTTTCTACCATTTGCATATCTTAGCAATATGCTATCAATGTCAGTAGTGAGACAACCCCTTTCTCCCACAAAGGAAAGCCATCACTTGTTCACAATTCTGCAGTACAGTATTATTGCAAAACATCACTCTAACATGACTCCCCTATTACACCCTGCCTAAAGCAGGATGTGGTAGGAACACTAAGATGGTCATGGAGTCTTTTATCAGTCACCTAGCTGCCATGACATCCTTCAATCACGATCATAGTCCCGTTTTTCAATTATTTAGAAGCCAGGGTCACTTTACTGTGGCATTTAAGGGCAACATGTATGAATTCTGGCGCCCAGGCGACAATTGTATCGCTAACATTAGTAGCATAGAATGCACCTGAATTTATGCATTCTACTATGGGTCATAGATTAGGCACTTTCTAGCTAAATAATGACAACTCAGACTCAGGTAGAACACTATTAACTTGGTCTGCCTGTTCTAAATGTTTTACGCCTAGTTTTGCCGTCCTCCCATCATAAATGTGTAGAATCACAAGGTTATGGTGCAATACCTCCAGAACGCCCCCCGATATCAGGCGCATTACAAAGTGCCGCGGGCACCCGATAATGCGCCTAATCTTGGAGTGCGCCTGATTTTAAATCTAGAGAACGAGGCTGCGCCAGTTTTTGGGCTGAAAGGACTCCAGAGTGCTGGCGCAGCCCCGTACATAGATGTCACTCTAAATGTTTAAATTGCTAGGATCGTAATTATCTATGATCCTGACTGCTCGTAGTTTGTCCTGGCTGTAATTAACAGCTGTTACTTGACGCTTATGGAGCAGCTCAGTGACTGAGCATGCTCCATACTATCTTACTGATGTTATGCTGTAAATATGCAGCAAATGTCGGTAAGGGGTTAAAATAAATTGAAGGTATTGCTGCCCTGATAAAATAAATGAAAAAAAACCTCACACTCCTTCCTCTTCACCTGTGCTCCATTGTTCCATTTGGAGATGTTTAGCTCCGGATATTGATATCAGTCAGTGGTAAGTGACCAAACAGCGGCTGCAGTGGTGAAGCAGGAAGTAAACAGAAGACCAGGGAGAGATGTGTGCAGAGTCAGCACTGGAACAGTGGTGAGGAGGAAGGTGAGCATTGACCACTTTTTTGTGTCCGTTGCAGAAACTGGACACATTCACCAATTAGGAGTATGCTCTAAACAAATCAATGGATCCGTCGTTGACCTGCCGCGGTATCCGTCAGGATGAAGTTTAAGGAGTCCCAACGGATATTATAAATGGAAGGCAAAAACGTGGTGTGAAGGGGCCTTATTTTATCAGGGCAGCAGTAAATTCAATTTGTTAAAAAAACAAAAAACAGGTCTCTCTCAATAAATTTGTCCGTATGTTCAAGTTCAGGGCTATTACTACTGCCTCTCTGTACTCCTGCTATTCTGAGATCATTACATTGTTTTATGGAAATGAAATATTTCTCAATACATTTACTCACTTGCACTGGACATTGTCATAGATCCAACGCTAATAACGCTATTTATATCTGTTGAGTTAAGAGTTAAGTTTTTGTTTTCATGAAAATGTTTCCCCTACCCTTCGACTCACATTCTTCTGTTGTGCTACTTCAATACAAAACAGATGATAGAAAAGGAGGGGTGGAGAGAAGAGGCGACAAGAAAAGACCAAGGGTGGAGTTTAATCTGTACACTGAAACACTTTCAGACTAGCCAGAATAGGAATTTACCATCATTCTCAGATCCAGAGATCTTTTTAGTCAGGTAACTCATCTGATATCCGTGTCTTAGACAAGCAATTATTTCTCTCTTGATATTTTATAGTATGTTTTTCTTAGTGCATTGTAGAGCATGCTAGTTTTTGCTATGCTTTTGACTGTGTGCAGTGCATGTGTGCTGTAGGAAATATTTAAAGGGGTTTTGCAACTCAACAAAAAGTTATTTACATAGGTCCCAGACCATAAATAAAATAAAAAAGTTATACTCCCCTATCTTCAGTACCTGGTTCCTCCTTGGTCTTCTGTCTACAAGACATCGCTTCCAAGCAGGGGCATCACTGCTGCAGTGGTCATGTGCTCCAAATTTACATCACCGTTCGGAGCTGTTCACTTCGGAACTGTAATATAAATTAGGGGCATGTGTTCAGAGCATCTTGTTCGAAAGTGATGCCAGATGAACAGAAGATAAGTGAGATGCTCCACTGGAGTCAGTAACCGGAATGAGAATGAGAGTATAACTTTTTTCTACTTTACTTGTTGTTGGGGACCTATGTAAACAATTTCTATTTGAGGTGGACAACCCCTTTAATAGGCCTGTGCCAGGACCTTTTTTTGATTTACATGTGGAAGGGAGGGTATAACTGTGCATGTTCTTTTATGATGAATTTAAGTCTAAATTTATGTCTTAAGTCTTATTCATATCATGTTTTAGCCCCCTGTTCATGGTATACATAGGAATGTATCCCAACGGAAACTACAGCGGGGCCACTGAATTATGTATGGCAAACCTAGTCCTAATGAGACTACATTTGCCCTATTTAGCGACAATGTCCAGTTTTCCCCCACAAGTTAGTGTCTAAAGTAGAAACCGTACATGTTTGCTAAATAGGGCAAATGTAGTCCAGCTAAGACTACATCTCCCATATAAAAATCATAGACCTAACCTATGTATACGGTGGGGTAAATATTTAGGGTATTCTGACGGATACAATGAAAAGGAGGCATAATGATGTGAATGCTGTATAGTTTGTGAATACTTCAGGAATCTCCTGACGTATAAACCAACATGCCCATAGACTTTATTAGTAAAAATAAAGTAAATAGGTGTCCTTTTATGTTACATATGAGATCCTGCAGCATTGAAAAGTGTAGTTGATTGTATTTCCTCTACAACTGCAAATAAAAATGTATACAGCACATAAACAAAGAATGTAGAGTGATATGAGAAGTGTAAAATACATGGGTACACCAGTATACTGCCTGACTTCTCTATAGGAGTCCGATGTTTTGTATGAACCATTTTTGTGAACAGGGTGTGTGTTAAATTCACTTGTGTGAACATTTTATTTTAAAACCAGATTTTCCTGATGGTAAATAAATAGGACTTATCAATTGAAGCTTTCTTAAGCCGGTTTCACATCTGCATTTGAGGCTCCATTAAGCACCTCCATCATAGACTCCGTCAAAAAGATGGGAAAAAATAGCGCAGCATGCTGCAGTATTTTGCCCGGTCAGATGGCAGACACCATGACGGAAACCTGAAGGATCCAAATATAGTCGATGGGGTTCACTGGGCATCGTTGGTTTCAGCAGGGATGCCTTCCGGGTAGCATTTGCAGGACTGCATTCATGGATCCTGATAAATATATTTTAAAATAGGGGCCCGCTTATATGGTGCAAGATAGGAGCGTGTATTGGGCAAAGACATATCTAATAGGAGTCCTAGGTGCTCTTCATGTAACAGATCTTGCACTGACATTGTTTTCAGTTTTTTGTTCCTACGACAGAACAACAAAAAGTGAAAATAACAATACAGATGTGAATGTAGCCTTATCTTTTATTTACAGCCTAAGGAAATACTTCATGTCAAATACTGTATATGCTCGAGTATAAGCCGACTTTTTCAGCACATTTTTTATGCTGAAAAAGCCTCCCTCGGCTTATACTCCAGTGCTGGAATGTGCTTCCAGGACCTGTGATGATGTCACATGGAGAGGGGGAGTCAGTGGTGCTGCTCAGTGTATTCAGAATTCTGCTGTACTGGTTGTGATCACTGCTGGAGGAGCTGAACCAGAACTGTGTATGTGTGTGTTATATGTGCCTGCAGCAGAGCTGTGTGTAATGTGCATGTAGCAGAGCCTTATGTGTGTAATGTGCATGTAGCTGAGCTGTGTGTGTGTAATGTGCATGTAGCTGAGCTGTGTGTGTTATATGTTTCTGCAGCAGAGCTGTGTGTAATGGGCGTGTAGCAGAGCCTTATGTGTGTACTGTGCATGTAACTGAACTGTGTGTGTGTAATGTGGCTAATTACTGGGGACAATCATTTCATACATCATGGCACCAAGTCCTCTAATTGCTGCTCTTTGCTATGGCTGTCTGTCCTGGTTATTGAAGGGACATCACTTTCTTAGGGTCTGTTCACATGGCGTAATTGCGATGCGCATTTCGCCGCGTATTTGCACTTTAATATGCCCAAAATGCACGCTGCAATTACGGTAACTCATAGCTCTCATAGAGAACTATGAATTACGTCTTGTCTCTCCTGGTGTACAATACGATTGTATTGTACGCCGAGGGGGGGGGGGATTGATATGTTACTGAAGGTGGATGGGGCCGGCTGGGGGCCCCCCCGCTTTCGGAGTACGCATTGGACAGCGCATACTTCTAAAACACACTGCATATTGCGTACAGTATGTGCCCCAATAGGCCGTGTGAACATACCTTTACTTGCTGAATTTCCTAGCCTTGGCTTATACTCGAGTCAATAAGTTTCCCCAGTGGCACGCTCCTCACCACTGTCTGACTACTACAGGGTTAAGTATACATTTAGATTCACTATTTACTTATGATATTGTTAGGCTGTATTTAATATCCATATACAGGAGAAGAAAAATCAGAGCGGCACTCACCAGGCTTCTTTTCTTTTACTTTTATTCAGTCATAGATATCCGAGGACAAGCACAGTCAGACTAGCCTACGGCCGTTTCACGCCACACAGCGCTTTGTCAAGGCATGCTGGGAGAGAGCACAGCTGTGCTATTTAACTCTCCCTTGGCACCCTTTGTATCCTGGTACCATTTACACAAATACAATATAAACATTATAAAAACACTGATAAATCATTCCTTTCATTTAACCCTAGCGGACCTAGGGCTTCTGTTCTAAGTATCCATTTCGATTCACGCTCTAACAATATAGTATGTCTATCAAGATTAACATCTGATCCCATAATTCGTTCAATACCAGCAAACTGAATATTAGAGGTATCGCCTCCATGTACATCTCGTATATGATTAATCAAGCGAGGTACCCCTTTCCCTGATTTTACTGAGTATATATGTTCTTTTATTCTTTTATATAGGGGTCTAATCGTTTTCCCAATATAATAATAATTACAACTACACCATAGTGCATACACCACAAAATTTGATTTACATGTGATAAAAATACTCTCACTTTTGAAAAAGGTGATTGATATTAAGGGTCCTAAACATCATGGTTATTTTTTGTTCCATTTTTATTTTCCGGAGCTTTTAGAAGGAACAATTGCAACAAACACAAATTTTATTAGTTACCTACAGGAGCTAGATCTGAAAACCAATTTTTTTGTTCTCTTTTTATCTCTTCTAATCTTCCCTTAACTAAATTATCTCGCAAGTTCCTACATCTCCTGAATGAAACAGGGGGGTCAGCTGTCCTATCCTTTAAATCTGTATCTGCTGCAATGATGTGCCAATATTTACGTACTGTATTCCTTATATAATTAGAAAGATCACTGTATTGGAAGGAGAAAACAAATCTCTCCATTCGCTTCCCTCTTCTCTTCTTGTACAGTAAATGTTTCCTCTCCTGTTTTTGTGCTTTAATAAAAGCTTTTGAAATTACTGTCTCACTGTAACCTCGCGATCTCAGCCTCTCCATTAAATCGACTGATTGTTCTATAAAGTCACCATACTCACTGTTATTCCGTTTTAACCTTAGAAATTGCCCATATGGGAGTGAATTTGTCACATACGAGGGATGAAAACTATCATATTTTAACAACGAATTAGTTGCGTTGGGTTTCCTATAGCCTTTTGTTATTAATGCATCATTTTTTAATTCTATCTCCACATCTAGGTATACCACTTTGCTACCACCAAAATTAGCTGTAAAATCCATATTCACCTCGTTTGCATTTATATATCGCACGAATTCATTAAATTCAGATTCTGAACCAGACCATATCACCAACACGTCGTCAATAAATCTTGACCAGTGCTGTATATATTTTATATATGGATTTTTTACATTATATATATATATTGCTCTTCCCAATATGCCAAGAAAATATTCGCAAAATTAGGTGCGACGGGCGTGCCCATCGCGGTGCCAGTGCACTGTATATACCATTGGTTATTGAAACAGAATGTATTATGTTTTAATATGAATTCCAATAGCTCACATAGGAACTCCACATGTCCAGGTTCCCTATTAGATCTCAATAAAAATGACTTAATTGCTGCAATACCATCCCTATGTATGATCCTCGTGTACAGTCTGACAACATCAATTGTTGCCAGACTGTATCCTGAGCAAACATTAATATTATCTAAATTCTGGAGTAATGTTTTAGTATCAAGCAAAAATGAGAGTACACCAGCAAGTAATGGTCTCAAAATCCAATCTAAATAGTGGGAGATAGGTTCCATAACAGAACCTCTACTGGCCACTATTGGACGTCCCGGAGGACGATCTAAATTCTTGTGCACTTTCGGCAAAAAATACCAATAAGGTTTTGAGACTTTTTTAGGGAATAACCTTTCAGCTAAATTTTGAGATAGATAGTTGTTTTGCACACCTTTTTGGAGAAGGGTTTGCAGACGCCCTTTATGATGTTCTGTCGGGTCCTTCTCTAATTTTTCATAAGTTGTCTGATCCCCCAATTGTCGATTTGCTTCTTCCACATAATATTCTCTATCCATAATGACAATATTTCCCCCTTTGTCAGCGGGCTTAATCACCACACTACGATCCTCACTTAATCTCCTTAATGCATTATTTTCTTCTGGAGTAATATTCAATTTAGATAAAGGGTATGTCAAAGCCTTGACATCCCTTAACACTGCATCATAAAACAAGGAGAGTGCCGAGCCCGGTGACAAAGGGGGAAAAACTTTGATTTTATACCTCCCAAAAATTTATCTTCACTTTTATCTTCTTCCACAACATTATCCTCAGTGAGGAGGTCAAAAAGATCGCGTGCCACATCACGATCTACATCTGTCATGTTACTTCCCAAGGTAAAACCTAATCTACCAACTACCGTCGGTTTTTCACCCTCAGATATTGTATTTATTACACCTTTTTGTTTGTTTTTAAAAAGCTTATATAAATTGATCTTTCTCAGTGATTTACTAAGATCTATTTGAAATTGTGTGAAATCAAATGCTTGTGTTAGACAAAAATTTAACCCTTTTGAAAGCAACGATCTATCTACATCTGTTAGGACGATTTTAGAAATATTAATGACATTTGTTTCAATGCTTGTGGAATTTTGAGGAGCAGGACACTCTACCTCCTCCAAGAGACCTGCTTCCTCTTCGTACCGCCCCTTCTGTAAGGGTAACTTATTTTGTTTTCTACCCCCTCTGCGGATCCTCCGCCTAAAGGGTTTCGTGGTGAGGAGATGTCACTGTCCCATTGATAGGATCCTCCTTGATCTTGCTGTACTTCCATAATATCGTCCATCGTGCTAGAATCAGACCCAGAATCGGTTGTCCAATAATCCATCCTTTTACTCGAAAAATATGGTTTTCTCCGTGATGTCCTATTCACAAAAAATACCATATGTTTAGGACCTGTTCAACATACAGTGAGAGATTTTATCACATGTAAAGCAAATTTTGTGGTGTATGCACTATGGTGTAGTTGTAATTATTATTAAATTGGGAAAACGATCAGACCCCTATATAAAAGAATAAAAGAACATATATACTCAGTAAAATCAGGGAAAGGGGTACCTCGCTTGATTAATCATATACGAGATGTACATGGAGGAGATAACTCTAATATTCAGTTTGCTGGTATTGAAGGAATTATGGGATCAGATGTTAATCTTGATAGACATACTATATTGTTACAGTGTGAATCGAAATAGATACTTAGAACAGAAGCCCTAGGTCCGCTAGGGTTAAATGAAAGTAATGATTTATCAGTGTTTTTATAATGTTTGTATTGTATTTGTGTAAAAGGTACCAGGATACAAAGGGTGCCAAGGGAGAGTTAAATAGCACAGCTGTGCTCTCTCCCAGCATGCCTTGACAAAGCGCTGTGTGGCGTGAAACGGCCGTAGGCTAGTCTGACTGTGCTTGTCCTCGGATATCTATGACTGAATAAAAGTAAAAGAAACGAAGCCTGGTGAGTGCCGCTCTGATTTTTCTTCTCCTGTATATGGATTGTTGCTTGCCTTGCTTTTGCGGAGCAGAGCACCACCAGTAATGTAAGGACTGCTTGTTGCATGGGAAGACTGCAGATTGAAGCTGTGTTATTGGGGAGTGGTGCCGCCTCGTCTCTCTCACACTGTATTTAATATCCCTATATGTATTTCCATTCATTTATTTGGGACATATACGTACTTTATACTTATAAACTAGTCTAGGTGGTATGCAGGGCTGTCTAGTATTTTTTGGGTGTTGACTTTTTAATTGTTTGTTTTGTAGTTTAAACATTATTTAATAAAATCTTGGTTTTTAATTGGTATATTGTTTTTTGGAGTTTTTGTATTTGATCCTATACCAATTTATCTTGATGGTCATGTTATGTCTGATATAAATGTAGGATTATTATAGACCTTTATGGATTTTGTTGCAGCCTCAGCCAGGGTGCGGTTGGTGCTTGATGGGTTAAGCACTTGAGCCAATCCCTGGCTGGGGCGGGGCATTTAAACCTCTTCCTGTCAGCCTGGCCCTGCTGATGATTACTTCTTGTGTCCGAGCTGTTGGTTTTTGCTCTGCTGTGTTGTTTCATTGGTTCTCTGGAGTTTGCTATTCTTCCTGGTTACTCTTTTGTCTTGTCCCTTGGTATTGCACATACTTCTAGCTTGACCCCGGCCCATCTGACTATTCTCTATTTGTTGTCTGTTTGCATCTGTTTCCCTTTTGTCTTCTGTTTATCTTCTGTCTGTTATCACCCATTTACTAGGGTATATTTCAGGAAGAGGCTTGAGTGCGGGGTCGTCCTTCTCGGAGTGGGTGTTCTGCCTAGGCAGGGGGAGCCAGGGACAGATTAGGGCGTCCCTTACAGAATCACCAGCTGCAATTTTTTCTCTTCCACTATGGAACCAATGAAGGCATTAGTGGACTAGATGCATGGCTTGATGCAACTGGTCCAGGATCTCCCTCAAATGGTTCAGCTGCAGGAGACTACGTCCTCCTGGGATGCCGTGTCTGTATAGACCCCTGGGGAACCCAAGCTCAACCTGCTGGACCATTTACCTTCTCTCCCCTTCATATCCAAAGTGGCTTTAGAAATTGATCAGGAACCAATGCAGCTGGGATCTACTATGTCTACCAGAGTCTGCAAAGCGTTCAGAAAAAAAAAAGGTGACACTGTTTTTCCTGCAAGGGTCATATCTGCCCCTCTATCTCTCCCGATGGGGCTGGCTTCTTTTTTGTTAAGAAGAAGGATAGAGGTCTCAGGCCTTGCATAGACTATCAGGAATTGAATAAAATTACTGTTAAAATTCAGAACCCTCTCTCCTCATCCTAGATCTGTTCAATCAGATATCTGGAGCTACCTTGTTTTCCAAATTAGACATATGGGGTGCTTATAATTTAATTAGAATCCGTAAGGGAGATGAGTGGAAAACTGCCTTTAATACCTTTGATGTGCACTATGAGTATTTAGTGATACCATTTGGCTTAAGTAATGCACCTGCGGTTTTTCAAAACTTTGTTAACGACATCTTCCGAAACCTCATTGGGTGCTTTGTCATTGTTTATCTGGATGATATTTTGGTATTTTCCCCTGACTGGTCTTCCCATGTGGAACATGTGTGCACTGTCCTGCAGATTTTTAGGGAGAATCACTTGTATGCGAAACTTGAAAAATGTCCCTTTGAGGTCCAAGAGTTACATTTCCTGGGCTATATTCTTACACTGAATGCCTTCCATATGGATCCCGTCAATGTTCGTGCCTTTGAAACCTTGAAGAGATGCTTTACTGAAGCCCCTGTTCTGGTTGAACCCGACCTCTCGCAAGCCTTTATTGTTGAAGTGTAGGGGAGTAGCTATAGGGGGTGCAGAGGTAGCAGTTGCTACCATGCCATGAAGCCTGAGGGGGCCCAAAAGCCCTCCTGCCACATAGGAAGACACAAGTATAATACATAACACATGGTAGTTGGGGGGCCCAATTCCACTTTTTGCACTGGGGCCCAGTTGAGTGGATGCTTCCAAACTAGGAGTGGCCACAGCTCTGTCGCAAGGGTCCCCCTCTCTGACTAACCTTCACCCCTGTGCCTGTTTTTCACAAAAATTTTCTTGCACTGAGAGTAATTATGGCGTGGGGAATTGGGAACTTCTTGCCATCAAGTGGGCATTTGAGGAGTGGCGTCGTTTTCTGGAGGGGGATAGACATAAAATAACTCATGGATCACAAGAATCTGACTTATCTTGAATCCGCCAAGAGACTCAATCCTAGACAGGCTAAGTGTGCCCTGTTTTTTTGCAGGTTTGTCTTAAATGTTATCTACAGACCCGGCTCCAAAATGTCAAAGCTGGTGCTCTGTCTCGAAGCATCTGCACCACTAAGTCTTCCTAGTTATCCTCAAAACCCATTTTAGCTAAAGGGGTGGTTTTATCAGTGGTCTTCCCAGACCTGGCCAGCGATATAAGAAATTTCAAGATTTAGCTCCTCTGTCGACTCCCAGTGAGAAGTTGTTTGTATCAGTACAATTTAGGTTTTGATTGTGCAATGAGCTGCACAATTTGGTTCTTTGCGGGCACCCAGGGATTGTGGGAACTAAGGGTGACATGTATGATTTCTCGCGCTGAGGAGACTTTTTTTTTGCACGCATTAGTAGCATAGAATGCACCTGAATCTATGAACCTGTTCTACTGTGGGTTATAGATTTAGTGCTTTCTAGCTACAAAGTCACAATTCTGGCTCAGGTAAACCACTTTTAAAGTTTTACGTTTTTTGGCTAAAAGATGCCAGACTTCTGGCACAGCCCCATTAATACATGTCGCCCTAATAGTCTAGTTGCCCATTCTTACTGGTGGCCATCCATGCTCCGTGATCTCTCCAACTAGGTGTCTGCCTGTGAGATGTGTGCTTGAAGTAAGGTCCCTTGTATTCGTCCTATGGGGGAACTTCTTCCTTTACCCATTCATCAAAGACCCTGGTCACATTAGTCCATGGACTTTATCAAAAATTGACCCCTTGCTGAGGGAAAGACTGCAATTTGGATAATTATTGACAGTAAGATATGCCATTTTGTGCCCATGTCTCAGCTTCCGAGCTCTAAAATTTTGTCACAACTCTCTATTGATCATTTAATTCATCTTCACGGGATTCCTGAAAATATTGTTTCTGACAGGGGAGTACAGTTTGTAACTAAGCTTGGAATTCAGTTATCATTTTCCTCTGTTTTCCAGCCTAAGACTAAATGGTTCAATCAAACTCTGGAACAGTACCTCAGGTGTTATTGTGCTGATAATCAGTTGGACTGGATTACTTATCTTTCGCCATCAATAACCATCATCATGCATCCAAGCTGTAATTATAGCTTTCATCCGTGCTTTAGTTCCCTCTCTTGGTCCACCTCTGATAACCCCAAGGTAGAGGTTGAATCAGAAAAACTGTGCATAGTCTGGGCCCAGGTTCAGTTGAACCTGAGGAAATCCTAGTCCATATATAAAAAGAATAAAACTAACTACTACTTTAGATACAAGCGCCAGGTGTTTCAGGGAACAAGCTGCACAAAGATCGTCAGAAGAAAATCTCCTGCTGCAATCCTCTAATAGAAATAAAAAGTGTATATATATAAAAAAAGACGATCGCGCTCTGTTCGCTGTATAAGGTGCCAACTTAATCACAAGCAGTCCCCAAATAATCAAATTCCAAAATATGGAACCCCCATGCAAATAGTATAAAACAGTGTAAAACACACCTGTAATAGTGCAACCACTTCCCCTGAGATTCTCACTGGATGCTCACATCAGCCAGGAACCTCGCGCTAATCCAGGTTTCTGTCCACTTCAATCTTCAGTTGGTGGATTTGTCAGAAATAATATATAAAAACATACAAACAGTGTGGTGTGTTCACCGCTAATACGCTCCGGCCGGCAGCGTGCGGGATCCACACATACAGGCTAACAGACTAGAGTGATGTCACTAAGGCTGTAGCTAACGAAAGCCGAGCAGGCATACAAGACCTACGTGTTTCAGAGAATAACGATCTCCTTCATCTCCTTCATCAGGGCACCTTATACAGCGAACAGAGCACGATCGTCTTTTTTATATATATACATATATAAAAAAAACACTGATAACAGACATACTGCAGGGCCTGGGTTTGCTGTATGGGATAAAGTTTGGCTTGCCACCAAAAATATGAGGCTTCAGTTGACTCCCAAAAATATTAGTCCCTACTGCAATCTACAGGTTATCAATCCAGTCACTTTTCCTCTTCGTTCCCGCCAACTTTCCGGATCCATAACGTCTTCCACAAATCGCTGCTAAAAGGTACATCCCTCCTATCAGTCCTCTTAAGGAACCTCCCCATCCTAGTCCGGTAGAGGGGAATCTAGAGTTAGAAGTGGAGCGTGTAGTGGATTCCCGAAGAGTCAGAAATGCTATTCCTTGGAGAGGGTGTGGAGTGCACATGGGAGCCTGCCTCCTCGATCCATGCCAATCGGTTAGTGAAGGAATTTCACAAAAAATTTCCTAAGGGTCCAGTGGCCCCTTTGTAAAAGGGGCGTACTGTCAGGACTGCGGCAGTACTGGTCCTTTAAGGATTTTGTTGCAGCCTCAGCCAGGCTGTGGTTTGGTGCTTGATTGGTTAAGCACTTGTAGGATGTGCAAAGCTGCTGATGTCTCTTTCTGGGAAAGTTGGGTAAATTGCACTGTACAGACTTAGATATAGTGTTGGTAGGAATGATAGTTTAATAGCTCATAGGTTAATAGTGTAAACTGCATTGTATATACTTAGAGATAGAAGTGACAAGGGTGTGAGATTAGCATGTAGAGTTGTACAGTAAGTTAGAGGTTAATGCTGAAGATTACTGGCCCAAGTTAGTCTGCCTGACAACAGGGGTGTAACCCCCTCAGCCAATAGGGAGCTGAGTTTGTGAGAAGACAAGAAGGGGGGTTAGCTGTCAGCAGGGGGATCCCTTAAATAGTGAGACCTGTAGGAGTTCAGGGTCTGTTCTGCTGAGTCTGCTGGAGTCTGTAGCAAGCAGAGAGAGAGCAGAAGGCTTATTGACCGGGCGAGGGAGGAGGGGCGGCAGATTCCTATGGAAAGGAAAAAGCCAGCTTGATAGAGAGAGAAAGACTTGTATATAGTTAAATAAAGAAGTTCACTGCAAAAGAAGCCGGTAGTCCTGGAGCAAGAGCTTAAACCTCCAGCGGTGACGTAGGTGAGCCAGGTGAAGAAGAGAGGCCATTGTTGCGGCGGTGAGGAGTATCCCCTCCGTGCTGTGTGGGTAAGCCACTGAAGACAGGCAGGGTAGCGGTGAGGAAGAGCTAGGAGAGAGCTCCCTCTGGAACTGCGGTGTGCGTGCTACTGAAGCTGGCTGGGACACTAGGTGAACAGTTGGAAGTGGATGGAAGTGCCGTTGCTGGAGGAAGCTGAAAAAAAGTAAAGCTACAGTTCGGGCCGGTGAAAAGTTGTTGTGTCATCCTTTATACGCCGGTAACACTCCACTACCAAGAGTCCCACATCTCCTCTCCCTGCAATAGCAAGAACCCGCAAGCAGGGGCTACCATTGAGCTTCCCGCATCTTTACACACTTGAGCCAATCCCTGGCTGGGGCCGGGTACTTAAACTTCTTCCTGTCTGCCTGGCCCTGCTAGTGATTGCTTCTTGTGTCCTAACTGTTGGTTTATGCTCTCGCTGATTCTCTGGATTTTGTCCTGTTTTCCTAGTTACTCTCTCGTCTTGTTCCTCGGTATTGCTCATGCTTCTGGTTTGAACCCAGCCCATTTGACTATTCTCCCATTTGTTTCTGTGTGTGTTTCCCATTTGTTTCCGTTATTTTCGTGTCTGTGTCCCCCCATTACTAGGTAATTTCAGGAAGAGGTTCGAGTGCGGGGTCGCCCTTCTCGGAACAGGTGTTCTGCCTAGGCAGGGCAAGCCAGGGAGAGATTAAGACACCCCTTACATCATGTAGGAATCTGCCTGACATGCCTATGTGGAAATATATTCACTTGCCGGAGGAGCTGCCAGGGTGAAAGTTACTCTACAAGAGGCTTGCATCTAGCAACATTTACATTGTCTTGTACATTCAAAAAAACCTTCTTAGAAAGGCAAATTATAGTTAAAGCTCTGATAAAATCCCTCTTGCTTCTTATGTCCATATAGTGTTTAAAATGGTTGTATCAAAATCTTGGACTATGGTAAGACACTTCGAAGGTGCTCCTAAACCGGAGGACTTTAAATTGATTGAGAAGGAGCTGCCACCACTTCAAGATGGAGGTAAGATCCAATTTTTGAAACGGCACAGTATGTGCATAAGAGATTTCACTTGAATTTTTTTTAGAAAGGTGAACTTTAAAAATATTGTATATTTCTTGGCTCATGGATCTCCAAGACTTATTTTTGACATTTAATAGAAATTGTTAATGTGTTGTTTCAGCAGATCAAAATCTGTACTGATCTTGTGATAAAAACCAAGAGGCAGAACTAGCTACAATCCAGTTATCAGTCTTAAAAGTGGTATCATGCATCATTATGCATATTATGGATTTTTTAAGTACTGCCTCTAAGTAATGCCTGTTGCTTAGCCTTAGCCTGAGATTGGGGCAGAATCAATCTGAGTTTTTACTTGTGTCCAATCAATAGCTGATGTGAGGTATTTGAACCAAGTCTACTGTACTCTCCTTGCCTGTGATTTTTTTTGTTTCCTGCCTCTTTTCCTGCTTTTGGTTTGATTAGTGTTTTCTGGTTTTGGACTGTCTTTTGGCTTTTCTTCTTGACTATTGTTCTTATCCTTGATTTGGTACCAAATACTCTCCTTGCTTTACTTCGGCTTTGTTAACCGTAATACTTGTTCTACATTTAGTCCTGTTTTCTCCTGTCCCTCCATCCCCCCACGCTTTGTTCAGAGTTAGCAGGTGTGCAGTGCAGCCAAAAACCATGCTACTTGGGACAGACCACCACCACCACCCTCCTTTGCTATGCCACTGCAAAATCACATCACACAAGTCCTAGTTAACAGACATCATCCTTTTCCATGGTTTTTCATGGGGTTTCTGGCAGGAATTTTTTTTAAACTATGGTAAAAATGGCAAATTAAACAACCTACCTGTAACATTATGCATTTTAGGAAACAAAAATAATTCTTGGGCCCAAAAATTTATGTTGGGACGTATTTAATGTACTAAAACATGACTAAGACTTAATTCACAAATATAGAAGTAACGGAGCGGCACTCACCAATCTTCTCCTTTCCAATTCTTTATTAAGCGTAAAATTACATATAGTAGGGGGACAGTAACTGTCTCCCTACTATATGTAATTTTACGCTTAATAAAGAATTGGAAAGGAGAAGATTGGTGAGTGCCGCTCCGTTACTTCTATATTTGTGAATTATACGAATGGACTTGCTTTCTCTACTTGGAGCTGAGCACCACGTCTCCAGAGTGTTTGGCGTGAACGACTCGCAGCCCTCTTGATTTAAAAGTAACAGCTGAAGTGGAGTAGTGCCGCCTTGATTTCTTTTCAAAAGGTGACTAAGACTTAACATTGACTTCTTGGGAAAAGATGTTATATAAATAAGTATGCAAGTCTTATGCACTGTGAAAGAGGATCAAAACTTTTGGGTTCTGAAATTGTGATCAATAGATAATTTGCCAGCAACATAAAGTGCCAAATCTCTTTATACATCCCTTACTATAATATTATGTAAAACTTCGACAACTCTCCTCATGTACTGTCCTCTAGACTATAAAAACAAATTAGAGTTTAGCTTCTGTTTCTAACTAATTCTCTAGAGACATATACCATAAACTCTGCTTGCCATGATCCATGAAGCGTAATGTCTTTGTACTCACATAGTTACTACTGTTTAAAAGAACAAATATGTACATCAAGTACAACAAGGCTTGGGGAACAGCAGCTTTTTTTTTTCTATTCTATAGTATAATATTTTGCCATTACACCTTGCAGAGGTATTGCTGGAATCTGAGTTTTGGACTGTAGATCCATACATGAGGTAAGAAAACATTAATGCAAAACTCTCAAACCAGTTGTAAATTCAAAGAGGTTGTTTCATTGTGCTTTTTCACTGAGCACGGCAGCTTCAGTTACACTTGCGGGTTGACGTGGTGGCTCTACAGCACTTTTTTGGCATATCAGTTTGAAGTTTATATTTTTTGGAAAGGGAATTAGGTAAAGGGTTTATACGGAAAAATGTCCAAGGTACAGAGCTTAAAGGCTTAAGTTTGTCGTAATATTGAAAAAAGCACCATCTTTGTCGGGGGATTGTTTTTATCACCCAGTCACGTCTGTGCTTATTTGGGCAAGGAGGGGGTGGCGGGGTAATGTAAAAACTTTATACAGAAGCAGGGAAAAAATCTCTCTAACTAGGGAAAAAAAAATAACAACAGAAAATTAATTTATTAATAATGTTAATTTATCTTTTATCTGCATGTTTGAAGTTGAACAATGAAATGGGAATACTCTGTCAAATAAGGCTTTCCTGCTTAGAAGCCAATCTCAAAGTTGACTGGCTGTTTAAACCCAACTTTGGTAAAAAAAAATTTTTTGACCTACACCGGACCCTCTACTTAGCAACATTATTCTTTTTCTGGCTGTGAGGTCAAAAAAACCCCAAAACAGTTTCGCAGAGGGAAAATATGTTTGGCCTATTCCATTCACATAGAAAACCTGATCATAGGGGTGCTGCAGAGTCCTATAATTCCCTAGAGTTTTTTTTTAAATATTAAATCTTGGTGGGGGAAATCATGGTGTATAAGTCTCCCCAACCCCCCAAAAAAAAATTTTTAAACAAAAAAAAAAAAAAAAAACAAAACCCACAACCAAAAAAAGATAAAAAAAAAATTTTAAAAAAGGGGGAAAAAAAAACCCCAAAAAAAAAAAAAAAAAAAAAAAAAAAAAA
Organism: Phyllomedusa bahiana; assembly: GCA_025379985.1. Lineage (NCBI taxonomy): Eukaryota > Metazoa > Chordata > Amphibia > Anura > Hylidae > Phyllomedusa > Phyllomedusa bahiana. The sequence continues at coordinate 17,653 of JAODAL010022178.1, read as the reverse complement.
AAAAAAAAAACATATATAAACATATTACAGTTGCCTGTATGTGAGCACCTCACATGCAAAGTGTGAACTCCTAGTTACTGGATGGGGAAAATCTGACTTATGGAATGGCAATACCCAGTTGTCAGTTTATTCACGCTTTTCAAGGAGGAAAACAGAAAAATAGTACAAGGGTCTAAAGAAAGAAGTGTAGACAAGGATTTTTAAAATGGAAATGGATTTCAGGGACCCAAACCCCGTTCTCTTTAAATCCTGTAGGGGTAAATTTCTATTCAACACCCTATTAGGCAAGTGAGGAGATTGTTAATAAAAGCATCTCTCACTTTAGTGGCCCTGCCCTGTATTATATAACATATGAAACCCCTATTGTTTATAAAAACCGAGTGAAGAGAATTCGGGGTTTAAGGGCTTTTCCCTTTAAAAAACCTGTGTTAAGTTGCTCGTGGAAAATTACTCCCTTATTGCACTTTGAAAAGTGAAAATTTAAAGCGGTTTTTTAAAAAGTATAAAAACGTTTAAAAAGCATGTGGCTAAATGCCGCTTATTAGAATTTTCAAAAGTGTTTTTTCAAAATATACACTTGGGGTTATTATTCCCGTCTGGAGTAATCCAAGTAGTCTTTTAGCGCTGAAGCTCTAAAAGGGCGCCCCTAATAAGTTGATTCCCCATAGTTTTACCTTTTTTTATATCAAATTTGGAGGTATGCCAAACAGTCTACCATATTTACTATCTTTTTATAAAATTTTCCACCATTTCTTAATTGTATTGTTAATCATCTTAGAGTGGCTATCATATGTGGAAATAAATAAAAGGTTGTCCCGACTTTTTTGGGTTTTTACTTTTTCTTTCCTTAGTTCCTGTAACTATAGGGATTCAACTTATTAGAGCGGACCTTATTAAAAACAATGTAGATAGGCAACAGACATTGGGAATAGTACAGACAGGGACGTTTCCCTGCCTATCCTGTCAACACTGCACAGGTATTATTAAGGGCCCAAAAATAACGCATCCTTTGAAGGGCCGGGGATAAAATTAAAAAGGTTACCTTCGTGCACCAAAAAAAATTTAATCTCCTAGTAAAGGCCCTTCAGTATATATATTTTGGACAAAAACTAAAAAAAAATCAAAAATTGTTTGAATGGATAAATCAACATTAGAAGATATAAAGAAATAGGAGGAATATTCCACTAGAAAAAAAAAGGACAACAAAAAATATGGGGGAGTTAGTAGACATTTTTTTTGAAAACAAAACACAATGTTGTGACCCTTAAAGGCAGGGTTTTTTAACAAATTTTGGGTGTTGTGAATCACGATTTAAAAAAAACCCTCATGCAGGAGGGTCTACGGGGCTTTACACTCGATTCACTAGCCCGAATGGGATGAATTTTAGGAGGTAAAATTTTATTGTTTTTTTATGACTTTGTATTTAGGACCTTTTTAATTTTTGTCTTCTATAGAAAATTTTGTTTGCCAAGTTGGATAGAATATGTGTATAAAAGGAAGCAGACTTGTTATCCCTTATGCTTTGGGAAAGGGGGGGGGACCGGAAACGTCGCAAAAGAGCAGGTGCACAAACCCGACAGGTCATCGCGCAAGGTGAATTCGTTAGCAATGTGCCAGCTGCTAGTAAAAGCGCTTGAAGCTTCACCCGCTGAAGATCTACTTGGATTAACCAGGACTGGAGATACAAAACCCGGGCAAGTGTATATTTTGAAAACACTGTTGAAAATGTCTGATAAGCAAAGGCTATTTAGCCGACATGCTTTTTAAACGTTTTGATACTAATTAAATAGAACACGCTTTATAGATACACTGTTTCAAGTGTCTACATATGAGTATACTTCCACTGACCTGCACTGTATTACACACACAACCCACTAATTTTAGATGTTCAATATGTAATGCTTCAGGGGAATCATTTGTGATCCTGGTATTTTAATACATTGCACTTGCGTCTCACCGAAGTACACAGCACAGGTTGCATGGGAGTGTCATCATGCTGCTTGCATGGCCCGATGACGTCACGCCACCTGTGCAGGAAAACTGGAAGCAGCAACAGCTTCAGGGAGCGGGGGAAAGGTGAGTACTGTTAGTTTTTTACTTTTAATTAGCCCATTAGACCTCTCTACCTGCTGGGGGACCTATAATCTGCCTATATACCTACTAGGGCAGGGGTCCTCAACTCCAGTCCTCAAAGCCCACCAACAGGTCATGTTTTCTGGCTTTCCTTAGCATTGCACCGGTGATTTCATTATTGTCAGTGCACTCTGTGGATATCCTGAAAAAACATGACCTTGTTGGTGGGCTTTGAGGACCGGGAGTTGGGGAGCCCGTACTAGGGGACCTATGACCTGCCTATATGCCTGCTGGGGACCTATAACCTGCCTATATTCTGCTGGGGGAAATAATACCTGTTATATACTGTGGGGGATCTATGACCTGCCTTTTATACCTACTGGGAGACTTATAATCTGCCTATATACCTGCTAAAGGGCCCTATAACCTGCCTATGTACCTGCTGGGGACCTATAACCTGCCTATATACTGACTAGGGGACCTATAGTCTCCCTATATCCCTGTGGGGGGGAACCTATAACCTGCTTTTTAACCTACTGGGGGACCTTTAAACCTGCCTAGATAACTGCTGGGGGACCTATAACTTGCCTAGCTACCTGATAGGGGACCTATGACCTGCCCATATACCTACTACGGGACATGGAACCTGCCTATATGCCTACTGGGGGACATATAACCTACATATCCACCTACTGGGCAACATTTTAATTACTGGGGGTCCTATTACCTATACTGGTGGACATTTTAACTTACTGTGTTGTGAAGTTGCTTTTAACAGTTATTAAGCTGGTTGTTTTAAAAGGGGTTGTCTCCCTTCAGAGTTTCAGAGAATGCATGAATGAAATACTCTGTCACTTCCTGGTTCAACTGACTCATTTGCAATAAGCTCCATGCTTGTACAGCTCCATTTCCCTGTTGTGCTTTCAGATGCTAATTAGATCAGATTACTTCTCAAACTATAACAGGACTTCTTATCTGATCACCCAAAACAAAAGCCTAAATTACAGTTCTGTTTATTTTACATAAAACAAGCTTTTTAACTGCTGAGCAGCACAGGACACTGCCATGACTGTGTGATTGACATCACTCACTGTTATCCTCATTTTAAAAAAACAGCAGGGGGAGAATTGTTTACAGGTTGGGTTACTGAGGGAACTGAAATAGCCAGGGAGGTCATAAATTCACTTGTTTTCTCCTTGGGAAAACAGAGGAACAAAGCAATATATTTGGAAAAATGTCTTTATTTTGTGTTCCCTACAATTTAAAAACTATTCTTTGTAGCGAGACACCCCTTTAAGGCCTAAGCCAATTGATAAGCACTTAGCAATGACTTTTGGGGTCCATCTCACAGTGATTGAGAAAATTGTATTAAAGGGAACCTGTCACATAGGTTATGCCCCCTTGCTGAGGGCAGCACAAGCTAGTGTCAGACCTGCTGTTTCCAGCGCTGTGTCCCTTATTCTGTAAAATGTGTAGTTTTAGAGCATTTACCCCTAAAAATCTTATTCATGAGCAGGTGTTTGCTCACCCACCAAAGGCTAGCCCGGGCGGGAAAACTGACATTATTTCAATGTTTCTCTATTCAAATTGGGATTTTGAGCATTAAAACACGAAAACTGCTGCATCTTACAGAATAAGGGACACAGTGCTGGAAACAGCAGGTCTGGACACTACCTTGTCTGTCCTCAGCCGGGGGGCATAATCTATTGACAGGTTCTCTTTAAGTAGTACCTTGCATTAGACATGGGAAAATTCTAATTTGGAGACTTTTACTATGAAGAGAATGTGTATATTTAAACAAGTTTCCACTTTTTAGACCATTCAGTAAGACTGCATTAAAAGAAGGTGATGTCATGATGGGATCTCAGGTTGCCAGGTAAGATCTTTTTTGTACCATATCTTCTGTATGCTATCCTTTAACAATGGAAATTTTTTTGTTTGACTATTTTCCATTTTTGTGTTTTTTTTTTTTTTTAAAATTCCGGGTATTAGAAAGCAAAAATCCTAAATTTGCTGTTGGCAATTATTAGTTCCGCTCAGGTTGGGACCACCATTTTTTTTTAGACAAAAAAGAACCCGTCCTTTCCCTCAATTGGCCTAATCGTTGCCAAAGATCTTTGGGGCACTTGGACCCTTTGGGGCATGACAGGGTAAGCCTTTAAAGATATCCATCAATTTATCCAGCCCTATCCTAGACTTTTAAATTTGTAATAAAAAAATAAGGCGGCATTTACATGACTGTTTTTTTCCATAGGAAAAATTGTTTTTTTTAATGTAGCTGACAAAAAATTTCTGAGGAAAGTTTAAAATCCAGTGACGGGTTTCGTGGAATACTTCACATTTTCTTTTTCCCCGCCACTTATATAAATTTTGATCACCCCTTTCAAAAGGGGACTAAGTGCGCCTGTTTGCAATAGAAAAAGGGTATGTTACCCCTTTACAAAACTCTGTCTGAAAAATACAAGCACGTTTGGGATTTCCTTGTAATTTGGGGATGCTACCCATGCAGTTTTTTCGTATGGAACTACGAGTTTTCTTTCTGAAATCTCCCCATGTGGAAAACTCTAAAAAACAATTTTGTCATTTTAGAGAAAAAAAAACAGCCCCAAACATTAACCATGAAATTGATCTGATAAATACATAACAATACTAAGCTTTCATATTAACAGAACAAAAGCTTTTCAACAGGTTTGCATAACTCAACAGGTCAAGCAAACATCTTAAACTTTGAAAAATATCTTATTACAGAAAAAGGATTCTTTCTTCATTTATCAAGTTCCCTTACCTTTTCTTCTAAAACTCATTGTTCACTCCGGAAAATCTGCTAAAATCTGTCTTGAGACAGATCAGTACATTGAAGAATCGGGGTGCAACTGCCCCTATAAGTCTATGGAGACGGTAGGGGGAGTGGCTGAAACAGGCAAACACACTGATCTTTTTAAAAAATCATATTTACACAATTTTTTTATTATATTTATAATATTAATTTTTATATATATATATTTTTAATTTTATTATTATATTATATATTTATATAAATTTTTATAACAACAAAATTATCTAATGGCCAGAAATAGTGTTACTCCTCATGTACTTGGCTTGACAGGTTATACTGAAAATATATTTTTATGTTCAGGAAAGTTTAAGGTTACAAATTTGCTTTCTAGTAAGGAAAGGAGGGAAATTAAAACCGTGATAACATTTGTACACATTTATGCATTTGTAATCCATGGTTAATTCCCTTTAATATCTTTCTCTAACCAGAGTAACAGCTTACATTGGTATAAAGCTAATCTGCAACCCAAAACCAGGAGAGGTGTTTCTTGTGAACTGTGCTGCTGGCGCTGTTGGCACAATAGTAGGCCAAATAGCTAAAATCAAGGTAAGTTTTAAGATGAGGGGTTTTTTTTTTTTTTTTTTTTACCTAGCTCACAGTTATAGAGCCCTATCGTGCTCTAAAACTGTGACTGTGGATATTTGTATTTGGATACAAAATATGGGTTTAAATAACAACATGATCATATTTATATCATCAACATTTGACACATGATGACTTTTAAAAGTTGCTCGAAGAACAACAATCTTGGTTTTCCAATTTTTTCAGCATTAGGAAACTTATAGGGGAAAGCAAAACTTTAAGGAAACCCCTACCAATTGTTTTTTTCAAAAGATGGAATAAAAGGCTAAAAACAAGTCATAGTACATGGATATAAGCATTTCCGTGAGAGAAAATGTTCTCATTTCTAATGAGAACAATAAATTGACAATAAAGCCATATGAACTAAAATAAGCTTACAATGCCATATGTCAAAGTAATAATGAAACTGATCAGGCAGCTCCCTGAAAGCGACCTCAGATCAAAAAAGCCTTTCCGTGAGATTATGTAACATGCAATGGGTATACAAGAAAGAAAAACATGGCAAAAAAAAAAAAAAAGTAAGCCAAAGGCTAACAAACAAAGTGGAGCTAACCCGTAGTTGTATGGATAAGTTGCAGGTCTTCTTTCTAGGTACGTCCTCAGTTTGCGGCTGCACGGATCCTTAATCCCGACCAAAGACAGCCAAACAGGCAAAGCAAGCAAAAATAATTTTGCACGAATCCAGCATATGCAAAAGGATGTAATAACTTTAATGTGAGACAAAAGCACTCATGGTACAGGGGGTGAAAAAACGCTACACACAGGTAGCCTATACGTTTCGGGCGTGCGGCATTGCCCTTGTTCACGGCATAAGTTAAAACATAACACATATTACCTTTTTATATCTGTCTTTACCTTCTTAATGGCAGGTAGGGGGCGGAGGCACTGGGCGGATGCCCTATTCTGCCGTGACCTCACTTCCCCCTAAAACTATTGCAGGTAAATTTGTGTATATTAAAAACAACAGGTGTAACTATTATAATATTAAAAATATGGACATACAAACATGTACTAGAGGGAACAGTAATATGCTGGGATCAGCTAATATTAAGCTAACTTCAATATATATAATGGAGGTCATTCCGATAGTTTAGCCCCTCCGGCATCCTAGTTCCCAATTCAAGGATCCAATATGCCTCCCTCAAGCGGACCTGTTTTGTCCAATCTCCGCCCCTCTTTGGGCGTTTTACCTTTTCTATCCCGCTAATACGGAGGCTTTCTATGGATCCTGAATGGATTTGCAGAAAATGCTTAACTGCACCTGATTGGTTAGGGGAATTATTCCTGATCCCAGCCAGGTGTTCATAAATCCTAACCTTCAATTTTCTGATGCTGCTTCCTATGTAAGTTTTGCTACATTCTGTACAATAAATGGCATATACTACATGATGGCTGTTACAATTTATTAAATCATAAATTTTGTAGCTTCTTGTATTAAGAGTTCCCTCAAAAGTATCAGTTTTTTTAGTTAAATTGCACATATCCCACCTTTTCTCCCCGCAGGGGAAAAAAACCTTGGTTTTTAACCATGTTTGTTGTGTTCGTGGTGATCTGTATTCACTTCTTGAAACCTCATCTCCTATAGTTCTATTTCTTTTAGGTATGCAAGCATACCCCTGGTCTAAAATCTGTGCCAACTGTGGGTCCTGACGTAAGATGTGGATGTTTTTATTAAAAACACTCTTAATTTTTCCAAAATCTCGACTATATGGTGTGGAGAATACTACTTTATTTTCCATTTTATTTGATTCGTAGTCTTTTCCCCTGTCTAACAAAAAATCTTGTGATTTGCCTACCATTTTTTTCTCGTTGCTTGATTGATTTGTTTTAAGTTATATCCCCTATCTCTCAAGCGTTTATCTACAATATCCACCTCCTTCATGTAGTCACTCTCCCTAGTGCATGCTCGGCATGCTCTAATATATTCCCCATACGGTATAGAGTTGACTGTGCTTCGAGCATGACTACTGTCAGCCCTTAACACAGTGTTCCCACTCAGGGGCTTTCTAAATAATTGAGTGACAACAGTAGAGGTATCTATATCTCCTATTAGGAGGATGTCTAAGAATGGAATGATTTTGGGTTGAATTTCAGACGTGAATTGTAGATTAAGGGAATTATGGTTAGCATATTTGATGAACTCTGGTATGGACGCCACATCCCGTCCCCAAATGATGAGCAGGTCGTCTATGTAGCGCCCATACCAGAGCACATCCCGAGAAAAAGGATTGTCCACATTATAAATATATTGATGTTCCCACCAGGACATGTAAAGATTCGCTATCGAAGGTGAAGAAGTGGCTCCCATTGGGGCTCCTGTCAATTGAAGGTAATAATCATTATCGAAAGAGAAATAGTTGCTACCCAGTAAGAAATCAATGCTGTCTAAAATGAATAATTGGAGTTCTTCTGAATATTCACTATATTTATGTAAGTGGAACTGTATAGCTGGTCTGACTAATGTATGGGGAATGTTGGAATACAAGCTTTTGACATCCATACTAACCCAAGTATGGTCTTTAGTCCAGGTATGATCTTTTAATGACTTGATAACCGCCGTACTATCCTTCAAGTAACCAGGCATAATATGGACCAAAGGCTGAAGATATTGGTCAAGCCAAGTGCTTAGTCTTTCATTTAAGCTCTGGTTACCTGATATGATAGGGCGTAATTCAGGAGGGAAACAATTCTTATGTACCTTAGGTACTCCGTAAAGAACGGATACCCGAGGGTTAGATATCTCCAAATATTTTCTTTGCTTAGGGGTAATTACACCCAGGTGTATACCTTCATCCATAAGTTTGGAGAATCTATTTTGGAAATCTCTTGTGGGGTCATTACCTAATTTACGATATGTTTCTGTATCTGTGAGTATCACCTTTATTTGTTTAACGTATAAACCCGAATCTAACACCACTGTACAACCCAACTTATCAGCTTTTTTTATGATAAGGTTTTCATTCTTTTTTAGTTGTGCTAATGCAATATATTGATTCTTGGTTAGGTTGCTCCGCTGTTTTTTCATTTTAGATGTTTCCCTTTCCTTAATGATTTTAACAAGATCCCTTTCCATTACATTTTGGAAAATGTCCATGGCCTCTACCCTTGATTTTATGGGATAATATGTAGGATTAGACATGATTTTAGATATATTATCGTCTTTTATTTCATATGCCACTTTTTTGTCTTCCAACTCCTGTAGGGTCATGAGGGCTTGTTGTTCTTGAAAGTTCAAAGCTGAATATTCATTCTCTCTATTCCAGGTTAAATGATCTTGTATAGTTCCTGTAGTGTATTCAGGGCCGGGACAAGGAATTTTGGTGCCCTAGGCGAGTACAGCCAGTGGCGCCCCCCCCCCCCATGCTCTCAAAAAAATACCCCCGCCTAATTCCTCTCACCCCTGCGCCAGGTCCTGTCACTAATTTTCTGCACATTCCACATAGATCCAGTCCATCTCCTCAGCAGTCACTTGCACAATGAAAATCAGCCCTGACAAATTTTCATTTTCAAAATCGCCCCCTCCGTATGACAGTGTAATACCTCTAAATAACAGTCACTAAATAATCCACCGACACATGAAAACAAATCTACCGGGTGAATGATTGTTACTAAAACACTCCTACAAAACCAAGACTCAAACACTATACTACTTAAGGTATCCCAAATAATCCTGCCAGACCCTGACCGAACGCGACCCCCACATGTTTACTATCCAGCTGTACACAGGCTCTGATTACATATACCCACGCCATACAGGACCATATATTTGGTAGATACTAGTTGTATGTAGGCTCTGCAGAAATATAAGTGATTACCCTGCTGTTACATTTAGTGACTCATCGGAGACGTCTTTTCTGATCAGCGTCGTTCACCTTCCCTTTTCTTCTCCATCCGGTTCACACCTTCATGCTGACTGCTCCCGGACAATACTCGTCCCTGCAGATTTGGACACAAATATCTTAGAATCCTCACATTTCCAGTAACTCCTTAATTATAGGTATATAAGTCCCCTTAGTCAGACAGAGATATCGATCTGCCCCCCTCAGTCAGGCAGGTTTTTTAGAAAATTGTCCCTTAGACAGGTAGGTATATAAATATAGGGGCACTCAGGCAGGTATATAGCTAGGGGCTCAGACAAATATATAGCTAGGGGTTCAGGCAGGCGTATGGGGCCAAAGGCAGGGCTATGGGGGCTCAGGCAGGCGTATGGGGCCACAGGCAGGCGAATAGGGGCCACAGGCAGGCATATAGGGGCCCCAGGCAGGGGTATGGGCCACAAGCAGGCGTATGGGACCTCAGGCAGGCGTATGGGGGCTTAGGCAGGCGTATGGGGGGCCACAGGCAGGCGTATGGGGGCTCAGGCAGGCGTATGGGAGCACCAGGCAGGCATAAAGGGGGCCAGGCAGGCATATAGGGGCCACAGACAGCCGTACAGGGGCTCAGGCAGACGTACGGGGGCCACAGGCAGGCATATAGGGGCCACAGGCAGGCGTATGGGGGCTCAGGCAGGCGTATGGGGACCACAGACAGGCTTATGGGGGCACCGGCAGGCATATAGGGGCACCGGCAGGCATATAGGAGCACCAGGCAGGCATTATAGGGGGCCGCAGGCAGGTATTATAGGGGGCCGCAGGCAGGCATTAAAGGGGCCACAGGCAGGCGTATGGGGGCCACAGGCAGAATATAGGGGGCCACAGGCAGGCATCATAGGGGGCCGCAGGCAGGCATTATGGGGGCCGCAGGCAGAAAATAGGGGGCCACAGGCAGGCATTATAGGGGGCCGCAGGCAGGCATTATGGGGGCCGCTGGCGGGATATAGGGGGCCACAGGCAGGCATTATAGGGGCCACAGGCAGGCATTATGGGGCCGACGGCGGGATATAGGGGGCCACGGGAGGCATTATAGGGGCCACTGGGAGGCATTTTTGGGGGCCCCAGGCAGGATATAGGGGGCCGCAGGCAGGCATTATAGGGGGCCGCAGGCAGGCATTATAGGGGCCGCAGGCATTATGGGGGCCGTAGGCAGGATATAGGGGGCCGCAGGCAGGCATTATGGGGGCCACAGGCAGGCATTATCTTGGTCGCAGGCAGGATATAGGGGGCCACAGACATGAATTATAGTGGGCCACAGGCAGGCATTATGGGGGTCGCAGGCAGGATATAGGGGGCCGGGCAGGGGAGCATTTTAGGGGCCGCAGGCAGGCATTATAGGGGGCCGCAGGCAGGCAATATGGGGGACGCAGGCAGGATAATAGGGGGCCGCAGGCAGGCATTTATGGGGGCCGCAGGGCAAAACATTATAGGGGGCCGCAGGCAGGGATATAGGGGGCCACAGGCAGGGATTATGGGGGCCGCAGGCAGGCATTATAGGGGCCGCAGGCGGGATATAGGGGGCACTTAAAAACAACAACATTAATACTTACCCAATTCCTGGGCGCACGCTCCTCTTCTGTCCTCTTCAGCCGCGCGCTCCTCCGGCAGCTCCTCGGGCGCACGGCCAGTGACGCGCTGTGCGCCCGAGGAGAGGCAGCGTCGCGATGACATCACGTCATTGCGACGCTGCCGGCTGAGGCGCACGGGGCCGCGGCGGGTCCTCAGCGATGCGGCTTACCGGAGGATCCAGCGATCCTCCGGGGAGCGGGCCCGACACTGTCTGCGGAGCGGGGAGCGCTTGCTCTCTGCTCCGCAGAAGCGGTCACAGAGTCCGCCGGCGCTTTTAGGCCCACGGCAGCGCCTGGAGCCCGCGAGGGTCGGGGCCCTGATGGCGCCCCTTAGGGATAGGCTGAGGTAGGCGCCCTAGGCGGTCACCTACCTTGGCCTACCCGTCGTCCCGGCCCTGAGTGTATTCCTTGTTATTCTGGTGAAAGTGTCTCTTTACTGTTAACAGACGCACAAATTTGTTAATATCCAGCATAGTATCAAATAGCTTAAATCCTCTTGTTGGGGTGAAATTAAGTCCCTTCTCCAGAACCGCTATTTGGTCTGCTGTTAGTATGGCAGGAGTAAGTATGATAACACTGTGCTCTCTTGAGGGATCTTCACCTATTTTTTTGCACTGTTTTTCCTGCGTTGTTTTTTGGCGATGTCTTCTTCCTGCTCGTTTTTTGACGCTCCTTGTGCTTTGTTTTTGTTTTGTTTGTCACTGCTTCTTGTTTGTAATCTTTCCAGACATGAGTTATCAGAATCTGATGTAGCTGTTTCTGTAAAATCTTTTTCTGAGAAGCTGACTTCTTTTTTGGATCTATATTGCCTTCTATTTTGGGAGCGCAATATGGATCTAGGTCTTCCTCCTCTCTCATGTTTCCACGTGTATACTCTTTTTAATTCATAATCTTCTGAATCCCGTTTGTACTTATTTCTCTTTGTTTCCATGATAGTGGCCTCCATTCTTAAGATATTTTGTTTAATACGTTCTTGTAATCTCTCATATTGCACTTCATGTTCAAACGTTTGCAGTTTTGTTTTAGTTTCCAGTATTTGTGCATCTAATTCACTGAGTTTAACTGTTTCAAATTCTACTATCAAACGCATTAAATTCAGAGAGCAATCTGTTAAGTACTGGTTCCATTGAGTCATGAATTCTTCTGAATAATTATAGGTGGGGTTTTTTTGTATTCTCAGTCCCCGTGGGATAATACTTTTTTCAATATATGTGTTTAGAGAGTTCCGATCCCACCATAGTCGTACTTCTTGCAGCTGTATTTTTTCCAATTTATTGCACATTATAAAGAAGTCATCTTCCATAATATTAGTTTCTGGAACTTCTCCAAAAACTTGCGCCAGCTTGGCTTGTCTATCCATCTTGGACCCACAGTTGGCACAGATTCTAGACCAGGGGTATGCTTGCATACCTAAAAGAAATAGAACTATAGGCGATGAGGTTTCAAGAAGTGAATACAGATCACCACGAACACAACAAACATGGTTAAAAACCAAGGGTTTTTTCCCCTGCGGGGAGAAAAGGTGCAATATGTGCAATTTAACTAAAAAAACTGATACTTTTGAGGGAACTCTTAATACAAGAAGCTACAAAATTTATGATTTAATAAATTGTAACAGTCATCATGTAGTATATGCCATTTATTGTACAGAATGTAGCAAAACTTACATAGGAAGCAGCATCAGAAAATTGAAGGTTAGGATTTATGAACACCTGGCTGGGATCAAGAAAGAAAAAGCCCAGACAAAACTGCATCAAATTTAGTTTTCACTATTTAGCTTTAAAAATGGGTCCGTAATGTTTTACTTCATAAGTAGCCCTGTTACAATGTATCTGATCAGGGCCATGCGTGCTGAGCTCTAAAGGGTGTGTTGTGGCAGAAGGACCGTGGGCCATAACAAAACTGCAATCCATGTAGTTATCCCAATGGCAGGTTTCTTTACACTGCACATGTTGCCAAATGACATCAGTGCATGTTTGGTGCAAACTAGCACAAAAACAGCTTAGATCCATGGAACCCCTGTCTATGTGCATGTATATACAGTATGTATTTTTGTATACATATGTATGTGTAGTGTGCAGGAGTTGATGGTACAGCACACTACTAGGGTTAAAGCATACCTCCCAAGTGTCCCTATTTTAGAGGGACAGACCCTATTTTTAACCCTTGTCCCTCTATCCCTATTAGCTCTATAAATCTCCCCCTTTTTCATTTGGGAAATACATTTGCATCAATAAACTGACTATCTTGCTTTAAAAAGTATCTGATTGCTTCCTAACTGAATATTACATAACAACTTACTTACTATTTCATCATTTGATACAATGCAATCCTGAAAATGTATCCCTTTTTGGCCATCTAAAAAGTTGGCATGTATGTGTTTGGGCATGGTTAGAGGCATGTCTTGATGTGATGTCATGTGTTTGGGCGTGGTAAGAGACGTGGCCTGATGTGTCCCTCCTTGCAATCTCTAAAAGTTGTGAGGTATGGTTAAAGATGTTTAATAATGTTTATTAATAATTGCACTATTATTTTCTATTGATTGCACTTTACCCCTGTATCTAGTTAACAGTTGCACCTGTCTCCGGATATGTATAGTCATTCTGCCTTGCAGAATTATAACCAGGTTTAGCCACTCAGAGTTAATAGTGGGAATCTCCATGATAACACCTACAGTGCGGATAGAGGTAATTTATATAAGCTATGTAAATATTTTTAGTGGGTGTTTTTCTCCACTGATTTACACTTTTGGGTTATCAGTGTCATCATCTAATACAAATATCAGTGGCACACTAAAAACTAAGTACTAAGTAGAACATCAAGGTATATAGGAATATTGGAAATGCATTACTGCTAAGGAAAATATGAAAAACCTGGGACTCTTAGTTTACAGTTTTTGATCAAAGATTGTATTAAGCTCACCTCCTAATAGCGTCAAGGGGATCCCAGTACAGGTGAGTCCCTAACACTAAACATGTTACCTCACTAGGAGTCTATTCAGACTACAACATCTCAGAGAGTGGTAGGAACCTGCTACTGAATTATCCTGCACCAGTTTAAAAGAAGTAGCCGGAGTGCAGCAAGCCAATGAGGTTGCCATTCCTCAAATAGACTTCAAAAATCAATTAAGCTGTGCACATCCATATATTTGGAAAAACGTAAGCATAGGTGCACACTGAAATCATCATCATCATCATCAGCTGTCAGAGAAGCAATCTATCATGCTACCCTAACACAGGCTGTGGGCTCAGAGGTCAGCTTAAGATAGAAGGACTCAGCTGAGCTGTGCAGGGTACTCAGGTGACATCCCAGACAGAAGGTCTGGAAGGCAATTATGCATGGGACTTTATGTAGGAACACTATTCCCCATTAGCCTCCTGAGTAGCTTACACTGTAATTTGAATGCTGGAGAAATCTGTTACTGTTGTGTCCTGTCTGTTTATTCTGCACCAAACACTATGGGCACCTCACACACCACCTACAGCAGACAGTTGAGGGAGAGACGACCATCAGAGTGTGCCACAGGGGAATCACTATCACCATCATCCATAGTGCAGACCCCCTCTTAACTGGTGCCGGTGGGAGAGGCATGAGAGGTGCAGTTGATAAGAGTATTAGCTGCGGTGACCAGAGTATTAGAATATTGTAGGCTACCTCTGCCTCCAGCCCTCTCCTCTGCGCCTGGTTCACGACATATGTGTGTTTGCATGCACATTTAACATGTGTGTGTTTTGTATTATGAAACATAATTTCATCCCCAGGGCTGTAAAGTAGTTGGATCTGCTGGGTCAGATGATAAAATTGCCTACTTGAAGGAACTTGGCTTTGATGAAGCTTTTAACTACAAGACTGTGAGCTCTTTGGATGAAGCACTGAAGAAGGCATCTCCGGAAGGCTATGACTGCTATTTTGAGCATGTAAGTTACAAACTAATATGACACATTAGTAAAATCATTGCATATGTGTTAATCTATTCAGTTTTATATAAGGGAGAAACGCAATAGTAATGTGCAGCCAATGTAGAAAAGAAAACTGAAGCAATTACCTTGGCCAAGCTTAATGTTTGCAATGTTTTCTAAGCAGTCTAAAAAGGAAGGAAAATAGAAACCTCAAGCACAATACCATCATGCCTGCTTGGCCCTTAGTATACATTAATGTGTCCAGTGATTATTTTTTTATGCAAATTATTCTGTACTGAAGCATTCCTGTGGATAAAGGACCTGGCATAGATCTAAGCTGTTGCCTCTTGCAATCAGTGCTGCTTTTCTGCCCTACTGGCATAAAAGGGGCATGCCACACTTGGAATCCCCACCTCTATCTCTATAAGCAATAGTGGAGAGACACTATTAGGCTATGTTCACACGGCTTATTTTGGGGCGCATTTCACCACGTATTGAGAGCGTACTGCGCTCTAATATGAGTGAAATGTGCCGCAATCATTACGGTAATCCACAATTCTCATAGAGAACTATGGATTACACCTCCTCTCCCCGCGGGGAGATAATTGACATGTCATTTATTCACGGCGCTTACGTGACAGTCTATGGGCCGGCGGGCTTCCGCCCCCTCCCCCCCCCCGCATCACGAGCTCGCGAACACCTGGCGTATTTGCGGGGCGTACTGTATGCCCCGCAGTTAAGCCGTGTGAACATAGCCTTAAAGAGCATTTATAGCTTCCTTGTTTCCTCTATGTCATCCAGTCATTTGTATGATTAGCATGTAATTCTATATTTTTCCTGCACTGCATATACTCAGGGCCATATTATTTAATCCATAGCAGAGAAACTCTAACAAACACCAGTACTGTTATACATGGCCTCCTATGCGAGGGAGAGGGAAGAATAGGTGCCTGTTCATTTGAATAACCAGCATAGTGTATATTTTTACCTGCAACCAGGCCATGCTCGAAGAGAATTCTGCATGGGTCCAATTAATTAGAATTCAACCTCTGCAAGATACTCACCCAGCCTCGGACTGGCCCACAGGGGAATAGGGGAAACCCCCGGTGGGCCCCTGAGCATGGTAGACCTAAAGTTGTTTTGTAACTGCATATACAGCCTCAGAAGAGGCAAAAAAGTAGAGAAAGAGAGGCAAAAAGCAAGAGGCAGAGCATAGGAGGCAAGTACAGTCATTTACAGCAGCTCTAGGTTGGGCTCCTAAAATAAGCTCCACCGGTGGGCCCATAAAAACTCAACTGGTGGGCCCCTAGAGTCAACTCCACCTGTGGGCCCTATGCACCTCAGTCCGACACTGTACTCACCAGGCATGGTCTGGTCAGGGAGGAGATTGAAAGTGTGGGCATATTGTAAAGGATCTAGACACTTCTGCACCATGTTTTTTTTTTTACTGTTTTGCAGCTGTGGGTTTGTATAAGTCCTTAACCTGAGTACTGTCCTGCAGAAACTCAAACAAATCCATCAAAGCACTGCTCCTGTTTGATAAGATCTCTGCTTTCCCCCTCTATTCTCCCAGTGTTACAAAGAGGAGAAGGGGGAAGAGGTTGTACATTGGAGATCTATGTGGTAGGGAGGAAAAGCATCCAAGGAGAGTAGCTCACACAGACAGGAGCCAGGAAGAAAAGCACACTAAAGGTAGCTTGCAGGAGAAGGTTAAATCACATAGTCTGTGTATTTAGAGAAAAGCAGAGCACCCCCAGCAAAGTTCTCACATCTAACATGTGTTACTGAAGGACACCACCACATGAGAAAAGCCTAAAACTATGAGCATTTTTTTTGTTATTCAAGGTAACTGCTAACGTGTTTAAAAAAAAAAAAAAGTATAAGGTGTCCATAGCCTTTAAATGGTAGAATCAGCTCACTAGCTCAACAAACTGATAGATGTGTGGCTGCCTCAAGAAGTGAGTGTTTAGTGTTCTCAGAAGATCAGAGTTCAAACCTCTAGGGGCTCTACCACTAGAGCTTTTGTGCACTGCAGATTAGCTCGTAGAGAGCTACAGGCCAACCATCTCAGGGAATGGGGAGGGTAGCGCTTGCAGCCATCTTTCCCTTTCATTTCCACAGGAGTTCTGAATATAGCTGAGTACACTCTCTATAAGTTTCTCAATACTCCATAAACAAAAATTATGTTTTAGCCTATCTCAAAAAGTATATAGCTGAAAACAAGACTAAAATTTAACCTTTAATAATTTAGCTTTTAAAATAGAAATTTCAATACAAATAGAGTACACTTAGGGCGACATGTATGAAATTTGGCATAGGGATGCCAAATTTCATGCAAATAAAAAAGGCATAGAATACGCCTGATTTATGAACCCGCTGTACAGCGGGTCATAAATCGGGTGCATCCCAGCGCTCGGGCGACAGTTTGGATCAGTTATACCACTTTAAAAGTGGTCTATCTGTTCCAACTGTAATACGCCCAGAAATGCCATAGCGAAGCTGTAAATATGTAGCTTCGCTACGGTTCTAGCGCACCCCGCCTCCTGCACGCCCCCCAAGATCGGGTGCATTACAAAGTGCCGCAGCCACAGGCGCTTTGTAATGCGCCCAATCTCGGGGGGCGTGTGGGAGATTTGAAAATGTATGAACAGGGCTGTGCCTGTTATTGGGCTGTAAAAACACCAGATATCTGGCGCAGCCCCAGCACAGCTGACACATTCATGTCGCCCTTAATGACAAATGCCACTCAATTATGACCAATAATACAAACAAATACAATGTACACCGTTAGTATTGTATACTCAGGTATCTTTTCTCAAAGGT
>JAODAL010022177.1:0-65332 GCA_025379985.1 Phyllomedusa bahiana | reverse complement strand
CCCCCGGAATCAACGCCTTAGCACAAAGGTTGAACTAGATGGACGACTTGTCTTTTTTTAGCCTTACAAACTATGAAACTATGAAACTATGAAATGTAATTATTGATGGTCTTCCTCAATAAAATTTGTTTAAAAAAAAAAAAAAAAAAGCAAAGTGGAAGTGAAATTTCAAAATTTCACTTTTTTGCAGATTTTCAATTTTATCCATTATTAATAAGAATACGGTAAATATTATCAGGGAAATGCAAGTTAGTATTGTTTCCCCAGATTCTGCTGTGTTCAGAGATATCCCATATGTGGCCCTAGAGCGCTATTTGGCTCAACCACAAGCCCCAGAATAAGAGGAGCACCTACCGGAATCTGAGGTCTCATTTTCATAACGATTTTATTTAGGCGCCATTTCAGGTTTGCGGACACAGTAGGGTGCTAAAACTTAATAAACTCCCCTAAAAAGACCCCCTATTGGGAACTACACCCCTTAAGGAATATATCCAGGTGTGTAGTGAGTATATTGACCCCACAGGTGTGTCACAAAATTTTTTAGCGTTAGGCTGTGAAAATGAAAATAATTTTTTTTCCAACAATCTTTAATTTAAGCTGAAAATGTTTAATTTTTACAAGAAATCCTGGTAAAAAAAACACCCAAAAGTTTGTTACGCAATTTCTTCAAAGTTCAGCAATACCCTACATGTGGGTGCAAACTGCTGTTTGGGCGCATGGCAGGGCGTATAAGGGAGGGAGTGTTATTTGGCTTTTGGAACGCAGATTTTGGTGGGGTAATGTCGCATTTGCAAAGCCCCCAAAGTACCAGAACAGTTGAAACCTTTAAGGAAGTCACTTAGTCTTGGATTCAGCATCCCTCAGGGATCTCATCTAGGGGTGTATTGTGCATTTTGGGTGCACTGGTATTCCATAGTTTTTTTTTGTTTTTTTTTTGCATTGGGCCATGAAAATGGGGGGGAGAAACGCAACTCCGCCATTGTTTTTTGGGCTTCAATTTTACAGTGTTCGCCATGCAGTGTAAATGACATGATAACTTTACTATGGGGGTCGGTACAATTGCAATGATATAAATTTTCTATAGTTTTTTATGTTTTATTACTTTTACACAATAGAAATAGGTCTATAAAAAATTGCGTTTTTATGTTGTCCTATTCTGATAGCCATAACTTTTTCAGTTTTCTGTATAAGAAGCTGATTATGGGCTTGTTTTTTGCGGGATGAGTTGACATTTGTATTAGTACCATTATGGGGTGCATATGACGCTTTGATCACTTTTTATTAAGGTTTTTATGAGGCATTTTGAACAAAATACAGCATTCCTGGTAGTGTTTTTTATTTTTATTTTTTACAGCGGTCACTGTGCGGTATAAATTACATGCTAGTATTACTCAGCAGGTTGATATGATTACAGCGATACCCAATTTGTATATTTTTTATGTTTAACTGCTTTTACACAATAAAAACACTTTTATTCATAAAGGATAACACGTTTTTGCATCGCCATAGTCTGAGAGCCATAACTTTTTTATTTTTCGGTGTATGGAGCTGTTTAGGGGCTTGTTTTTTGCAGGATGAGTTGACGTTTTTATTGGTATAATCTTTGCCGGGACAAGACTTTTTGATCAGTTTTAAATCTGTTTTTTTGAAGGCAGGGTGAAGAAAATACTGCAATCCTTGTAGTGTTTTTTATTTTTAACAGCGCTCACTGTGCAGTATCCATGATCAGTTAGCTTTACTCTCTGGGTCAATATGATTACGGCGATACCAAATTTATATAGTTTTTTTTATTTTATTAAAAAGTGTTTTATTGTGTAAAACAATATTTATGCATCACTGTCTCTTGAGAGCCATAACTTTTTTTTTTCTGTATACAGAGACATGTAAGGATGTTTTTGTTTGCGGGATGAACTGATGTTTTAATTTGTACAACTTTGGCGTTTATACGAGTTTTTGATCGCTTTTTATTCCATTTTATGTGCTGCAGGATGAACAAAAATCGCAATTCTGTGACTGTTTTTTGTTTTTGTTTTTTACGGCATTCACTGTACGGGTTAATTAACGTGACAGATTTATAGGGTGGGTCGTTACACACGTGGTCGTTACCTAATATGGGTACTTTATTAATTTTTTATCTATTTTGGGGCGATTGGTTTGTAAAGGGGAAAAGGGCATGTTTTTTATTTTATTTTTTGTTTGTATTTTACTTTTTTCACTTTTCTCCAGTGGGGATTTGTAACAGCAATGGTCAGATTGCAGTTACAATGGTAGTCCTCTACACAGCATTCCTGCTGTGTACTGGTCACCATGGTAACTGCCGATCACCATGCCCACAATGCATTATGAGCATGGTG
Organism: Phyllomedusa bahiana; assembly: GCA_025379985.1. NCBI lineage: Eukaryota > Metazoa > Chordata > Amphibia > Anura > Hylidae > Phyllomedusa > Phyllomedusa bahiana. Next base: position 62,978 of record JAODAL010022177.1, on the reverse strand, counting down.
ACGTCACCAGACTACCCGGATTCTTTCAGAAAGTCGGGTCGGGTAAGAGACCAGCGAGCGGCAGAGATGCAGCGGGATCGCAGGCAAAAGGAGCTCACTCCTCCTGCCTGCAGCTTCGATGTCGCGACCATGAGAGGTCGCGACATCGGAGGGTACTTACCCACGGCCGGGGTTCACTCCGGCCGGGGGTGATGCGGCATGAAGCCAGCGGTAATTTACCGCTAGTTCCATGTCGCAATCATGCGCGGCTTGCCTGTAAGCCCGCACGATCACCAGGACGTATGCCTACGTCGGGAAGGGGTTAAATAAATCACTTGGTGTTGCAGTTGATAAATGATCTAATATCAAACATATTACCATTCACCATAGAATTGAATTTTTTTGTAGTATTCATAAACCTACAGGCAGTACAACGTATGTAACCACATTTATAAGATCCTTGTTGTGTCAACCAACTTTTAGTCATAGAATCATTCCCTGTGTGATGACTCGCTCTCGTCTGGACGCCCTCCTGGACCATCCTGGGGGTACTTAAATCGTGGATCGCCGCTTTGGTAAGCGAATTGGTATTCGGACACCAGGCGTCAGTTTAACACTGGCCTCGGCCAGCTTTATTGACGCACAGAAAAAAAAACATACAAAACAAGCAAAAACCTCAGGCCGTCAGGCCACTAACTGAACACAATGTTAGTCCCTTTCTATACGTGGTCTGGACCTAGCTAGCATCCAGTACCACCACTGCACCTCGGTACAGCCACCAAACTGTAAAGGCTTCCCTCAAGCCTCTGGGGGCCAGAGCTCTCTCCTCAGCTCTGCTGCTCCAACTTTCAGGTGGCAGACCACAGCCCCTGATCACCTGGAGTAGGAGGCCTTTAATAGGTCTCCAGAAACCTATCCAATACCTGGCCTGGAACATGGGGAGTAGACACCCACCAACACATTGTTTACTCCCAATAAGAGCCAACCCAGGAACGGCTGAAAAGCCACACTTACTGTACACAGTTGCCTACCGCATATTGCGGCTAATAACTCATATGGCTGGCTCCTTACCCACCAAAACCAGGTACCCTTGGTGGTATGTTGCTTGCAGGTCTCTGGCTGCACACCCTCTATTGGCAGGATCACGCGACTACCAAAGGTCGCTCTGCCACACCTCTAGTAGACACACTAGGAGACAATAAAGGCCTAACGTCTGACCTTTCCTGGAAACATATCTAATGTGATCTCCCACTACCAATTCCCTCATATTATCCTGTTTCATCAACAATGGTAAGTTTTTCTTCACAATAGTAACAATCTCGCGACATTGAGGGCTGTACTCGGTAGAAAACACCACCTTATTTTCCATAGTTTCTATTCGTCTATGTTTGCCCGCAGGCCCTAAAAGATTATCACGGGACAAAGATGATATTCTCCGCCTAGGTCTACATAAGCTCCATTGGGGGTAACCTTACAGACATCTTCCTCATATTCCGGAAATTTATCTTCAACTGAGCAATGTCTCTTTATACTCATTAGCTCTCCCACCAGAATATTTTTAATGACATGGGGAGGATGATATGACATAACCTGGAGGATGGAATTTCTGGCTGTACTTTTTCAATGTGGTAAAATGTCTACCTTATCCTGAGGATTTCCACTCAAATGAATGTCCAAAAATTTTACACTATTCTGTTGCCATTCAAAAGTGAATATCAAATTCATATCATTATGGTTAATATACATGCCAAAATTGGTAGCGTCAACCTTTGAACCCCCCCACACCAGGAGCAAGTCGTCAATATAACGACCATACCACCTGATGTGGGGGAGAAACGGACAATCCTGAAAAAAAAGATATCTCTCCTCCCAGGCCAACATAAAATTGTTGGCCAAGGAAGGAGAAAATTTATCTCCCATGGAAGCCCCACAACACTGCAGAAAGAATTTTCCATCAAAACAAAAATAATTATACAAACAAAAGGGGAGCGAGGCATGGACTGTACATCCAAAAAAATATACGTTGTTTCTAATGTTTCCCAGCAAAAATCTTAAAAATGAACATGAGGTTCTTAGTATATTTTTTTTTTGACAAGGGTTTATAGGCCCATTAAACCCTTCACGGAAAACCTTTTTAAAAAGGGGGTTTCCCAACCAAATGGATATTCCCCACTGCAGGGCGACCCACTGCCGCAGCAATAACCACACAAGAAAAGGGGGCACAACCCGAGCCAGAGAAGGGGGTTTCATGAAAGTGCTATATCCATTAGTGTAGGGACCCACTTTAAAAATTGGGGTCGCGGGGAAGTGGCAAGGGGGCCCTATATGTTTGATAAAAAAGTATATTTAAGAGCCTTCGGTTCATTTTTGTAAAGATTAGTGGGAAGCTTTTGAATCAACTTTTTTGTGTGGGGGTGTGCAGCCCATGTTTCCCCCCTTCGTGTTTAAAACCAATACTTATCCCAAGCAAAAAATTTTTGTAAGATGACAAATTCATTCACTTCTGCACTGGGTGTTCTAAAACGGGAGGGGATGAAAATCCAAATTTGGGTGCTAAATCTTTTGGGGTTTATCGAGGGAATTTAAAACCCCAATCACATAGGTTACCCCTTTAAACATGTTCTTTCCCGTAAAAGCCTGTGACATTACGGCCCCAAAGTTTTTTGGGGCAAACATGTATAAAAGCCCCGGCCACGCGGGGCGAAAAAGGTTTTCGAGCGCTCGAACGTAAAAGCTGCCCCTCATGTATGTCGGCGCGAGGTGCGCTCATGCATGGGGTTTAAAAAGTCCGCCTGCCAGGTGTGAGGTGCAGTGCGGGAATGCGCCTAAGATTCGCCCCCGGGTAGAGTGTCTACATGCGGTGAAAAGTTCACCCGGAGAAGGGACCGGGCAGAAGGGACTGTGCCTAACAGGGTATTCCGAATCAAAGACAGGTAAAAAATCTTAAACATGCCCGGGGCATGGAGTATGAATTAAAAAAAAAAAATCGTTTTTTTAGGTGTAAAACTTATCAGAAAAAGAGCTCAACCCTTACAAAAAAATACAAAAAAAAAAATTTCACCTTCAAAAAATCAAGAACGGCGCTCATCAGGAATTTGGATATTGGAAAAATTTCTGGAAAAAAAAAGTAATTCAAATTTGTAAGCTATTTCATTGGGCGGGAGAAAAAGCCCAACGAATAGGGCAACGTGACCCCTTAAACTATTGGAAATATTGACCAATCAAATTCAAGGTTTGACAGTTTAAAATACAGTAAAAATGCAGAAAAGAGGTGATTGGTTGAGCTAGCGGGGGTTTGGCAATCCTGGCCAATCAGGGCCAATCAAAATAGGACCGACAGTGACCCATTAAAACCTATGGAGAAATATTGACCCAATTTAAAACAGTAAAATCAGAAAAAAAAAAGAGCTGATTTGGGTTTAGCTGCGGGGGCTTGGGGTATCCGGCCAATCAGAGCGCAAGTAATTTGTCCATTGTAGTCATGGCCAGATCGGCAATGAAAAACTGGCTCTCAGCGCCCCTTTTCGGAAGCGTTGTTAAAAAAATCATTTTTATTAGGTGTAAAATATTATCTGAAAAAGAGCTGAAACCTTCTATAAACATAAATCAATCAAATCATGAACAATGTGTTTGTCGCCGAGACCGGCGCTACATCAGGAATTGCGATATAGAGAATTGCCAGGAAATACAGTAATTCAAATTCTGTAAGCTCTTCTCATTGGTCGACAGAAACCAGCCAATCAAAATAGGAGCGACAGTGAACCATTATAACCTATGGAGAATTATTGACCAATCAAATGAAAAGGAGGGACAGCTCAAAATACAGTAAAAAAGGCAGAAAAGAGCTGATTGGTTGAGACCAGGCGGCAGATATGAATCCACCAATCATATGTAGTGCGTCTATTTTGAGTGGAGCAAGAAGGGCGCGATAGAAGGGCGCCCTAAAAGTTATTACTGTCTATGGGAAATATTTTAGTACTGTGATTGGTTAGGGGAAGAGGGGCTCGTCCAGCATAGCCAATCAGCGGGTGAGCTACCTTCTCATAAAGTTCTATGGGGAAAAGAAATGCAGAGCGAGCTCTGTTTGTGATTGGCCAAGTTAAAAGAGGCGCGGTTATTTGGGCCAAGGGGAGAGCGACGCTCTTATGGGTTTTCTAATGCAATCTATAATAAAACTGTACATGGCAGAAATTAAATGATAACACTCATTAAGTTGTACCGATGTGTATATAAAATGAACAATAATATGGGGGTAACGAAAATAAACAAATAAATATGAATTCAATGAATTAATTTTTATTTCTTTATTTTCGTTACACCCATATTATTGTTCATTGGCTACCGAAAATAAAGAAATAAAAATTAATTCATTGAATTTTAATCATACTCCATGCCGCACGGCGCTGAGAGCTGTGATTTCAGTGCCCCGATCTGGCCATAGACTACAATGGGACAAAGTAGCTCGCGCTTTGATTGCCGAGATAGCCAAGCCCCCGCTAGCTCAACCAATCAGCTCTTTTCTGCATTTTTACTGTATTTTGAACTGTCCCGCCTTTGAATTTGATTGGGCAATATTTCTCCATAGGTTATAATGGGTCCCTGTCGCTCCTATTCTGATTGGCCAGGATTGCCAAGCCCCCGCTAGCTCAACCAATCAGCTCTTTTCTGCATTTTTACTGTATTTTGAACTGTCCCTCCTTTGAATTTTGATTGGTCAATACTTCTCCATAGGTTTTAATTGGTCCCTGTCGCTCCTAGTCTGATTGGCTGGTTTCTGCCGACCAATGAGAAGCGCTTACAGAATTTGAATTACTGTATTTCCCGGGAATTTCCAAGATCCTTATTCCTGATGTAGCGCCATTCTAGATTTTTGGAAAGTGATTTTTTTTTATGTTTTTTTTTTTTTTTTTTAAGGTTTGAGCTCTTTTTATGAAAATGTTTTACAACTAATAAAAACGTTTTTTTTTGGAATCATGCTCCATGCCGCACGGAGCTGAGAGCCGAGATGGATTTCTTTTGCGATCTTCTATATGTTTCCTCTCATGTTACGTTCTCGCTTCACTTCGCCTCCTCCGGCTCGTTTAGACCAGAATCAACTAGGTCTGCCTGTCGGAGCTGGCGAGCGCTGCAATGCGCCGCACTTTGCCTACCCACGATCATACATAGTTTCATAGTTTGTAAGGCCGAAAAAAGACGAGACGTCCATCAAGTTCAGCCTGTTGTGCTAAGGTGTTGATCCGAGGAAAGGGAAAAAAAACCCCAAAGAGGTAGAAGCCAATTGTTCTCATTTTAGGGAAAATTTCTTCCCGGCTCCAATCTGGCAATCGGATAAATCCCTGGATCAATGTCCCCTCTCCAGAATCCTAGACACTATAACTTGTTATATAATTATGCTCCCGAAATGCATCCAAACCCTTTTTGAACTTGTTAGTGAATTCACCATGAAAAAAGTTCCTCTGGCAGGAGAGTTCCCAGTCTCACTGCTCTTACAGTAAAGAATCCCTTTCTATGGTTTATGTAGAAACTTTCGTCCTCAAGACGTAGAGGATGCCCCCTTGTTCTTGATACGGGCCCTGGGAAATAAAAAAATTTTTGGGGAGAGATCTTTTTTATTGCCCCTTTTGAGAAATTTAAAATATTTATTATGTCCCCCCGAAAGGGCCCGTTGTTTCTCTAAAACTAAATAAAACCAAATTCTTGTAACCCTTTTCGGGTTTTGGGCAGCCCAAACCCAGTCCTTTTTTTTTTTTTGTTCCCCGCCTTTGTACCTTTTTAAAGCTCTAAAATTGTTTTTCCCTGTGAAAGGGGCCAAAAAAAATGAAACAAAAATTTTTCCCCATGTGTGGTCAACCAGGGGCTTGTAAAATGGGAGAGGATATAATTTCTCACCCTTGTCCCCTCTAGGGCCCCTTCTATGCACCCCTTGATCCTATTTGCCTTTGGCAGCTGCGGGTTGAAAATGGGGGCTACAATTAATTTTTAGGGCCCCACCGGGGGACCCCCAAAGTCCTTTCCATGTCACTTTTACCAACCTTTTTTCTTTTAAACATGAAATCATGAAATTTGGATTTTTTCCCCCCTGTGAATTAACCCTTGCATTTTTTCGTTTTAAATTCTTTTCTGCCATTTCCCTGCCCGGGCCTCCAACTTATCCCAGACCCCCTTTGTAAAAACCCGTTATCCTCTTTTTGTGTTGATTACTTTACAGAGTTTGTATCGTCTGCAAAGATCGTTTTTTTAAAATGTGAAATCCATGTGTAAGATTTTTAAATGAAAATTTTAAAAAGAGGATGGGGCCCCAAATTCTGCCCCCTGTGGTACCCCATAGTAACACCCAATTAGCCCGGGAGTATTTTTCCGTTAATTCCCTACCCTTTGTTTTTTTCAGTAAAAGGCCGGGGGGGTTTTCCCACTTGCACACGTTTTTCCCCCGTCCAAGGGCTTTTCTTTTTTTTACTTCCCAAAACCTTTTATGTGGCCCCGGGTATAAAATTTGTTTTAGGAAATCTAGATATTTGACATCCAGTGCTCCCCCCCGATAAATTTCTAGCATGACTTCCTCATAGAAGCGATGAGATTATTTGACAGGGACCGTCCTTCAAAAACCCCATGTGAAAACGGCGTTATACATTTATTTTCAGTGAGTTACTCCAGGATAGTTCTCGGAGAAAATCCTTCAACATTTTACCTACCAAACAAGAGGTCCAAACTTACCGGCCTATAGTTCCTGGATCCTTTATGACCCTTTTCATTGAATATTGGCACCACATCTTGCTATGAGCCAATCCTTTGGGACATACCCCGTTATTAGACAGTCCATAAATATTAAGAATAGGGCCTTATCTTATGACATCACTTAACTCCCTTAGGACACGTGGGTGTATGCCATCTGGACCTGGGGACATGCCTCCGAGTATTCGAATGAGCCGCGTCCTGCCCCAGAAAGCCCACACAACGTCCATTGGCCAGCCCACTTCATGTGAGGCGCAGCGAAAAGTGGGATAGCTGCGCCTAACATCGATCCCTGCGTCGACCAGGGGATTGGATCGGCGGGTGAGGCCTTGTTTTCGCCAAGTAAAAACAGAGCGCAAACTCCCGACTCAATACATTGTTCGCCCCTTAGTGTCTTTAATAAAACCTGAAGGAATCACACTAAGGGCAAGCAGATTGTCATAAAATCCATGCTGCCGCGGAATTTCACCAGGAGCCAATGCCAGCCACAATTGGTCTTAGTTGTGGAGGAAAAATATTTCTTACATGCTGGAGTTTCGGGTAAGGAATGAAAAACCACTGGAATTACTTGGTGGTTAGCTAGACAATACATACCTCATTGCAATCTCGCCTCAAAATGGATAAGATTGATAAAGAGTGCCCCCATTGCTTATACACACATCATCCATCAAACATGTTCTCAGAACTCTCCCTATTTGATAAAGTGCACTGTGCGCGGTGTCAGATGCAAGGGGACAATGCAAAGGTGACTCATAAATCCATCTAAGGCACCATACTAGTTAAGATTACTGATATTAACTAGTACCTGTGTCTCAACGCAGTATCCACCGCAACCACCTCTTGTCGCCAAAAGACGCATTTGTAATATAAGCCGTTCCCACGGATCTTCACAGCATATCGCTGCCTGTTCCTGTTTAGTAATATTACACTTAGTGGTACGACTCTTAATCCTCTCCCTTTTGTGTGTTCTTATGGACAGTCCAATGATCCCGCTTCAGACACTCCTATCTACGAAAGTGATCACAGACCCATCGGGCCAACGCATTGGTGGGATAAAAATCACTGGCCTTCTCTTAAACAATTCGTGGGAATGGGTACTTCTGACTCAATACTTTAACTTACAAGCATCCTTAAAGGAGAGGTAAACATTGTTGCAAATTTCAACCTCATTGACATGCAATTCTTTCAAAGAGGGAGCCGACAGGCAGGAGGCGCGAACATTCATGCTGAAATGCTGACTGCCGTTTCGATAATAGACGGCAGTGATACTAAGTCACTTCTAATTGTTAAGATCTTGAGTCTCTGCTGTCCTATCACTGTCCGCATCCCACGAGCACGGATCTAACAAAGTAGCTCTCGTAACATTCGGGAGTTAAAAACTCCGTGTGAACAAGCCTTTAGCATTGACCTCCAGATCTTGTACTAAAGTATCATTATCCAACTCTAATCCCCTAAAAGAATTTTTCAAAGTCAAGGATCTAGCGAATCTATTGATATCTAATGATGTGTTATACAAGTCAAAATTCTTTGATGGTATAAATCCCAAGCCCTTAGACAAAAGGGAAATCTGAGCACCTGTCAAAATGTAAATTGAGAGATTGATAACCAAACAGTCTAATATTTCCATCTGCGCGACTTCGATTGATGCTGATCTTTTGTGCTTTCTCCCGACTCTTCTAATACATTTTTCGAGGCTGAGGCAACACCTTGTTTAGATTTCCCGGTTTTGGTGCGTTTTTCAGGTGCATCGGAAACCGAAGTATCAGAAGGCTCATCCGACATGGACGTCGCTGAGCTATCAACAGAAGTGTCCAAACCTGGAAAGGAAACTATATTCCTCCTCTTGCCTGAGTTATATTGTGGATTCTGTTGGTTTTCAAAATTGAACGTGGGGTGGTAACACAACGGCGCCATGTATACATTATCATTCTCATAGTCCATAGTATCCCTCTGAAATTTCTGACTTTTGTAGGAAACTATAGAATCCTACAATTTCTGTATATTTTTCATCATTTTATCACATAGTTCTTTGAACTTGGGCTTAGATTCTTCCTTAACTCGGAGTTCTGCTGGTTAATATTGCCCCTAGCCAGCTCCTCTTGCTTAATTAAAAGTCCCATTAGCTTTATAGAACAGTCACTCAAGACCGAATTCCACTCATCTGTGCACTCCTTAGAAAAAGTGCTAGCAAGGAATTTTTTGATACATAAACCTCTCGGTATCATACTTTTATCCATATACGTTTGCAAGGTTGTTTGATCCTCTCTTTACTCATAAGACGCTCCAACTTAAGCATAGACACAAAAAGATCTTGATCATCCACAGGATTACTCTCAGGATCGCACCGTGTGAATATATGGGCTGCTTTTCTCAGTCTCGCTGAGACCATTAGCGCTGAATATGATACATCTGTGGCAAGTAAGTCAGAAGACTGTTGAGACATGATGTATAAACACGCTTTTAAACAAGGTCTCAGGCAATAAAATTCAACAAAATAACCAGTTGTATATGTTCAAAAACTTTTCCAGTAACAATTCCACGTAATCTTAGGTGAAAGAAACATATACACCGGGAGCACGATATGCTTCTAAAAGTTCAATGTAAGGAAAACAAAAAGTCTAATCAGCTCACCGTTCGTGTTCCACCCCCAGGAGAAGCACGGAGAGGTTAGAAGCAGCCTCGTAGACAGCTATCCAAACGACAGAAAGATTCCAGCTTTCATCCGGGTGCTTTTATAAAAGTAGCAAACTTTATTATTCTTCCATATTAAAAATGTATAATAAATATAGACATCAAAGCAAAAAACATACGCTAACGTGTTTCAGAGTTCCCTCCTTAATCATAGCATGACTTACAAAACAACGTTTGTGGTTTTTAAAGGATGTACCTCCGGTCACATGATCAAGTAAAGAGTAACCGTTAGGGCATGTCCCCACGGCACGGGTTTTCGGCCGGTTTTTCAGACGGTTTGCGGTTTGGCAGACCGTCTGAAAAACCGGCCAAAAACAAGCACAATGGTGCTCTATGGAAAACCCGTGCAGCATTCCCCACTGCATGAGTTTTCCGCCCGGTGACTTTTCCGCCCGCGGGACACCCGCAAAACATTCTACAAGCACATTCTTCCGTCCAGTTTTCGGACGGAATATGTGCATGTGAAGGGGGAGGGCTTTTCTCCGCTCACCGCGGAGAAAAGCCCCTCCCTCCCACAGCCGTGAGCACTGCACACAAACTGGACAAATACCAGTGTCCAGTGCCGTGGGGATGCGGCCTTAGGCTATGTTCACACGGTTTATAATGGGCCGTATTTCGGTCCGTAATTACGCGCCAAAGTGCGCAAATTACGGGCTGAAAACGGCCCATTCATTACGGTAATCCACAGTTCTCATAGAGAACTATGGATTACGTCTCCACTCCCTGCTCGGCGAATCCGCTGGGCGGGGAGATAATTGACATGTCATTTTCTAGCAGCGTATACGCGCCGCTAGTAATGATTGTCTATGGGCCGGCGAGGTGCCGGCACCCCGCTCCCTCCCCCGCTCCTCCCCCGGCCACATGGAGTAATTGCGGGACGTAATTACGTCCCGCAGTTAAGCTGTGTGAACCTAGCCTTAAATTCCATACTGTTTTTGTTTTTTTTTTACACAAAACGTTTGACCTCTGTCATTGTCAGCAAAGGATATATAACCAAGTATTGAGATGAACTTTTGTTATTGACCAAATACTTATTTTCCACCATAATTTGCAAATAAATTCTATTCAAATCAGACAATGTGATTTTCGGAATTTGTTATCTCATTTTGTCTCTCATAGTTGAGGTCTACCAATGATGTCAATTACAGGCCTCTTATCTTTTTAAGTGGGAGAACTTGCACAATTGGTGGCTGACTAAATACTTTTTTCCCTACTGTATATTCCTTAAGGGGTGTAGTTTCCAAAATTAGTTCTTTAACCCCTTAAGCCGAACGCCTGAAAAGTAGTTAATGACCAGCACATTTTTTAGTTTTTGCCTCCTTGCATTTCAATAGTCGTAACTTTTTTATTTTTTTCAATGACGCAGTTGTATGAGGCCTCGTTTTATTTGGGACAAGTTGTACTTGCAGAATTTTTTTTGCACCATTCACATTTCACACTTAGTAACCAAATAACCTGTTAGATTAATTCTACAGGTTATTACAATCATGTGGATACTTAATATATGTAGGTTTTTTATGTGTAATGTATGCACAATTATTTTTTATTAAATATTTATTTTTACTTTTATTATTTTATTTTTTTCTACACTTTTTTATATTTTTACTTTTTTTAATTATGTGAAGGAATAACTGTGTTACTTTTTTTTTTTTACACTTCGTAACATATTAGCATATTCATATATGCTAATACAGTATAATCTGTGTCAGTTTGACACAGGCAGCGATAAGGGCCACACACAGTCTGCGCTGATCCCTGGCTTCTTACCCAGACAGCCCTCGGGCCACTCTAGGGCTCTGTCGGGTCACCCGACAGAACAGGGGAAAGCCCTTTGATTACACTGCGGTCAGGAACCGTGGCAATCAAAGAGATAAAAGATGTCGCTGAAGACAAGCGACATACACCAGCCGACGTTAAAAGTTGTCAGGCAGTCGCTAAGGGGTTAAAGGAAAACAAAATCCTAATGAAAATGAGACCCCAAAATATTGTGCTTGAGTCAAATAGACACATGAGACATATATTTAAAAACAACAGAATTGGGGAAATCAATATTGAATTTCCCTGGTAACATATATTGAGTTCCAGTGAATAAAAATTGAAAATCTGCACACAAAAAAAAAAAAAAAAGTGAAATTTCACCACAACTTTGCTTTAACTCATGTGAAAAACCTATAGGGTTAACAAGCTTCTTAAATTCTGTTTTGAATATTTCAAGGGATGCAGTTTCTTAGATGTCATTTATGGGAGTGTTTAACATAAGGAACCTTCAAAGCCACATCAGAACTGGGCTGGTCCCAAAAAAGATCTGTTTTGCTTATTTTCTTGAAAATGTGAAAAATTACTTCTACATTTATAAGCCCCCTACTATTGCAAAACAAATATAAAAGATATGAAAATGATGTCAACATAAAGTAGATATATGGTAGTTATAAACTATTTTGTGTGGTACTACTGTCTTACACGCATAAATGTTTTAACTTTGAAAATGTTTATTACTAACTTAAAGAGAACCTGTCACATAGTTTTTGCCCTCCTTGCTGAGGGCAGCACAGGCTAGTATCAGACATGCTGTTCCCAGCGCTGTGTCCCTTATTCTGTAAGATGCTGTAGCTTGTGCTGTCAGCTTGATGCTGACACTAGCTTGTGCTGTCCTCAGCAAGGAGGGCACATCCTATGTGACAGGTTCCCTTTAAGGGGACATTCCCACTATAGTAAATGGGTTTCTTTATGTACCTACTAATAATATTTTTTTGTAATATACAGTTACCATATATGAGCTGATTACTCACTGTTTGCTTTTCTTCCTTCTAAAGTTTCCTGCTTTGCTATTATAGTTCCCAGCCCCCTGATGTATGTTGTTTTTGGTGGCCGGGAGTAAAGCATCACAATGACACTCCAAGTGGCTGAAATTGTGTTTGCGCATACCAGCACTTGCCTCTTTCCTGCTGTGATTCTGGCTAGGCAGTCAGTCTCACTGCAGGAGATCGAAGATGCCCTTATAGCCAGGTAGATGCCCTTATAGCCAGGTAGTAGGCCCCCATAACCAGGTAGTGCCCCTTACAGGCAGGTAGTTGCCCCCTTTGTTAGCCAGGTAGATGCCCCCCTTTGTTGTAGCCAGGTAGTTTCCCCCTTCATTAGCCAGGTAGTTGCTCCCTTCATTAGCCAGGTAGTTGCCCCCCTATAGCTAATACAAATAAAATAATAAAAGTCACTTACCTCACCAGGCTCCTTGCAGCACGGCCAGCTCCGGCCGATCTCCTCAGCGTCGCAGGGGGAGTGAGTGAAGCCGCGCGTCACACCCCCTGCGACGCTGACCTGCATGTACAGCGCACACCAGCTAGCGCTGTACATACAGGGGGAGGAGGGGAACGATCCTTCCTCCCCGCACACCGGCCGGCGCTGTACATACAGGGGGAGGAGGGAGCGATACCTCCTGTCTCCTCCCTGAACAGTAAGACGCGCCGTGCGGGTGAGCGGCCGTTGCGGCCGCTTCATCCGCCTGTAGCAGCGGCCTTGGCGGCGCCAGAGTAGCGCACCAGCGCTACTCTGGTGCCGCGGCGGGAGGAATGCCAACTTTGCCGTGAGGGTGGGGGGGGGGGACCCCAATTAGCGGGACCCCCCCGTCAAAAGCGGGAGAGATGGCATGTATGGTTATTACACTCAACAATATGTATAACTGACAGCTCACTGACCCAGGGGATGTATTGCGCTTCCACTATGGATTTAGTTTCTATAAGATTGTGGACGTACAGGGAAGTGGCATGCAGACATCACTCTGTACCTTCCAGGCAACATGTCAGGTTCCAAAAGTGGGGCTGTGTCAGGAAGGTCAAAACTGGTTCCGGAAGGGGGTAGAACTTTTGGTAGACTTTTTTTTTCCAATCCTGTGCATTTAAAAGATAAAGTAAAAATAGTGTCCTTTTTAGCAATAAGAAATGGAGAGGTAATCTGCACTGTTTTAAGGAGAGATGTTACTTACAATTAGAATTCAATGCAAGTACAGTAGAATACTGGGTGGAGGGGCAGAATGACACAATGTCAAAATGATAACCCTACTATTCTCCTGAAAGGCTGAGTTAAACCTGGCCGAGACTGACAGGGCAATGACAACTAGAAAAATCTGGGAGAAAAAGTAAGCTGTGAGGGGGTAAAAATATGACTAATCGAGCAATTGATGTAGCTGTTGTACAATACAATTTTTACAATATTATCAACAGTATTTATAATTTTATGTTGTATTACTTTAATTGCTTGCATACCTGAATAAAAATGTACACATCACTATATCATTATCATGCAAACAGGCCATGAAACATGTTAAACATTGCATTTTGAAGGTAAGAAATAAAAAAAATAAATAAAAAAAGCACATGAAAATCTGTGTTTTATCAGCAAATTCCTGTGGTTTTGTGATGTGGTTATCGGCAGGTGAACATTTATGAAATGTTTGACCTGTTAAAAGAGCACTGCTGCTAATCATGTTGCCAGAGTTTCCAATTTGTGGTAAAACGTGTGCAATTGTTTTTTCTGAGCTTCAAAACAAAATAAGGCTAGATTCACTTGCCACTTTTTTCCTATGAAAACATATGCCATATGATATGCAGCAGAAATCCGAGGGGCACAATCAGATTTCTGCCATATATTTGACTCTCCTCTTCGTTACATGGACTTTGCAATGTCTCAGGATGCAGAATACCCCAATCCAATGGAGCCAAGGTGTGTCCTGGTTCCCATAAAAAATAGCCTGAGTCTAAATTCAGACTGCGTTTTTTTATACAGGTTTTGGTGAATAAAATAAAACATAGGTTTCATTGTCAAATCTGCGTTGGGGGAAATAATATTAATTCTGTAATTTTTTCAGTTTTATTTTTTAGGTTAAGTTTTCAGGGTGTTCACCATACAGTATAAGTGACATGTTTGATTTATTATATGGGTCGATAAAAGTCCTGTAGTATTAATAAACTTTTTTCTTAAAAAAAAAAAATATATTTGTTTTTGTGTCACTATAGTCAGTACTTTTTTTTTTACTTTTATTGTATATGGAGCTGTGGGAGGAATTGTTTTTTGCAGAATCTACTGTAGCTTTCATTGCTAACATTTTGGAGTACATACCACTTTTTGAATCCTTTTTATCGTCTTTTTGGTGGAGAAAGGATGAAAAAAAACCTGTTCTGCTAATTTAGATTTTACGTTTACCATTCAAGCTAAAAAATTTTAGAATTGTATAGTTCAGGTAGATAAGGAGGTAGAGATATAAAATGTGTATTTTTTTGGATTTTTATTTTTGAGGGTCATTAGCGCCAAAGGGCTATACAACCAGGACAAATGCAATATTAGCATTAGGTAACAAACTGATACAGATGCTAGTAGTATAGTTTTGTACTGTGTTAGCCATAGAAAGCAGTAGAAGAGCAAATAAATCAGGCTATACCTTTTAGGCTATGTTCACATGGCTTATTTTGAGACGGATTTCAGTCCGTAATTCGCGCTGTACTGCGCAAATTACGGCTGAAATCCGTTCCAGTCACTACGGTAATCCATAGTTCTTATAGAGAAAGCTATGGATTGTCTGCTCGAGGGGGAGATAAGATGGACATGTTCGATTATCACGGCTCAGGGATACGTCCTCGTGGATAATGTAAATGGTTCTATGGGGCAAGGCGAGGCTGCCGGCCCCCCTCTCCGCTGCATCGAGCACATCGTACCGTAATTGCGGGCGAATCTGTCCCGCAATTACGGCGTGAAGGAAGTGTGTCGCGAGCGACGAACAACTTAGGTTTAGTGGGCTAACTGAGAATATATGATGGTAATTTTTCAAAAGTAATTGCTGTCTTTTTCAGACATGGTGTTATATAAGAAACTTAAAATTCACAGACTTTTTATAAAGAGAAGACAGGGGTCTTCGAAGGATCTTAAAATCTTTAAAAATGAAAATGCAATATAAGCAGAGAAGTTATTTACAACACTATACTTCAGGTCAAGAAATAAACAATCTAGAAACTTGTGAGGCTTGACAAGAGGATCATTAACTCTTGTTTCTATCTGTTGCTATCAGATGGTAATTTATAGCCAAGAAAAGTTTCATTAATTTAACCCAACATGGGCCCACCTATAAAACAGTTGATTATGGCAGAATGTGACTATGTATCCAGACATGAGGAAACGAAGGCCAAACTCCACATACATTACTGGAGACTCCAGGGCATGCTTAACAACAAAAAGAAGAAGCTCCATAAGGGGGGGGGGGGGGGGGGCGTACCTGAGACAAATAAAGTCCTCTTACTATGAAACCACAAGTACTCCAGGCCACAGTTTACAGTGCACGCTGTGTTGTAAACCTTTCCTCCTATTGAGCCAGGACATAATACAAAGGGCCACATGTATGATATTTGGCATATAAACATTAAATTTTATGCGCATAATAATAGCCTAGAATGCGCCTGATTTATGAATCCGCTCTACAGTGGGTCATAAATCAGGCGCATTCTAGCACAACACGACATTTCTGGCTCAGGTTATATCACTTGAAAGGGCCTTACCGTTCAGCAGTTGTGTGCCTGGAATTGCTGTCTGAAGCTATAAATCTATTGCTTTCCCTACCGTTCTAGTGCGACCAACCGCCGAAATCAGAGCGAATTTTTTTTTATTTTTTACAATTGTTCCGCCGGCAGTGCGCCTGAATTAATGGCGTTCGGGGGCATTTCAGTAAATGTGAACAGTGTGCGCCTGTCGTCGGGCTGAAAAGTACGCCAGAATTCTGGGCTTGCCCGTTCCATACAGTCCCCCAAATGTACGTTCTCTTACAAAGGCCTTTCATTCTTCCCTACAGAAACACACTGACCATTAAGAACTGCAATGTTTTCCCAAAAAATAAGAACGTCCTTGAAAATAAGACTCTAGTGGACTGATTTTTTTTCAAGCTTAGTAATATAAGACCTTCCTGAAAATAAGATCCTAGATGCTAGTCTTTGCTTCAGCTACCCTCATGCCATCATTTTGATAGGGTCTTAGTTGTGTGGGAGGCTACCTGGACAAGAGGTGCTCAATTAAGGAAAGTGCTATTGCTAGGCAGGAGAGATTGGGGCCCAAAAAAAGGAGTCACAAGAAATTCACCATAAAATTCAGGGTTTAGAAAATTGTGATGATGTTCCAGAAGATGATGGAATGGACTGTGCTTTGAATAAATGTTACTTTTTGTCATAAATACCGGGATCAGTAAATGTTCTATAGATTGTTGTACATGGAAATAGAGTCACAAGAAATTCTTGAAGGAATTCAGGGTGTGGTGGGTCATGCTGATGTGATGACTAGTGTTGAGCGATTGCGATGGCTATCGTGATCTGGACCGTAGTCGGCGCTATCGATAAGGTTTTTCGATAGTGAGCATCGATAATGCCGCGATGACCTTTAAAGTCTATGGGAGAGCAACAACACTTCATTATACACCCAAACAAGGCTGGAGAAGCTGGAAATTAACATCTCACACAGTCAATAATGGATAGTGCTACATCTTAGGCAACACACTTAGGTTATAAAATGTCACAGAAAAAATGTCACAGACCATTTACTTATTCCCTGTCCTAGTACACAGCCTGACACCTTAAACCTGCATCACCCACAAATTAAAAAGTGCCAGAAGGCAGTATGATTTGAAAACCTGTCATGTTACTTGATATTGGACATTGAATATCCCCTTTCCTGGAACGCTTAGCATTGAGCCCCAAACCTGCATGGACCCACCACATTTGAAAAAAGTGCCGCAAAAAAAGGAGTCTTTACCACCATTTAAGTTTCACTGGACCATTTGACTTATACCTGGTCCTGGGACCACAGCATGAGCCCACAAACCTGGCTGGACCCCACACATTTAAAAAAGTGCCTCGCCAATAAGGAGTCTTTCAACACCCTTTTTAGTTTCATCTGGACAATTGGACTATACCTGTAGCATGTGCAGCAGCATGACCCAGGGCCGGAGTACAGTGGGTGCGCGTGAGAGGGTCAGCTGTGCGTCGTTCATCTATTAACACGCGGATTAAAAATGCCCTATGATGCAGCAACGAAAACTGTCCGTGCTGAAGTAGAGTGTGGGCAAGCGGAAGTGTTGAGAAGTGTCCAGCTTCCTCTGTAGACACAGTTGCATATACATAGTAGGGTTAGCGCTGTTATGCCCCGCCTTATTCGTAATGCAGTCCGCGCGCGAGACTACGAGACAATGGAAGCTTCACTTGGAAATTACTGGGTGGTTAAACGCTCGCTGTTACACCAGGTGCCCCGTTTTTCTTGGGCATTTCTTTTACTCATTCTACTCAACCGTGCTGGAGGAAATTGTCTCTGTGACTTTGTTCTCTGTCCGATGCTCCAACTTCCACTGTCCTCTGAATAGCCTACATCTGGTCAAGTTGCTGTACCTGCCCTTTGTACAATATCAGGGGAATTTTTTTACCAGAACTATTTTGTACATGCGACGTTTTTGTTAGTAGTTTAATTCTAGAGAAAACACATTTCTTATAAATAGGTGGTTTCCGACACTCCATGTCTTGTGTTTCTCGTTTATTTTCAGTTGTAGTTTAAATAGAGGGTTGTCTGTCAATACAGGGATGCCTAATATCTATGTTAGAAGATCTTGCAAAAAACAAGTCATTTTTGCAATATGTGCTCAATTATGTTTTCGTATGATACAGGCATTTTTTGGACCTTTGCAATTCACCTGTGGTGAATATAGAATTTGCTGATTTTAAGATTTACGTAGAGTGCATGATGTCAATGAACAGTGCTGGGTGGCAAAAGAGTTAGATCGATAAAACATCGTTAACTGTGTATGGTTTTGCTATATATAACGGTATTTTTTGCACCTTGCTCTCAATTCACCTGTGGTGAATACTGATTGCTGTTTTAGATTTACGTAGTTGCTGCTGTCATTGACAGTGCTGGGTGACGCGCAAAAAGTCAAAAAACAACAGAAATCTGTTATGTTTTGATATAATAAACATGTCATTTTTTGCTACCTTTCAATTGACAATTGTGGTGGAATATAGAATTGCCCTGTTTTAAGATATACGTAGATGCTGCGTCAATGAACAGTGCTGGGTGCGACGTCGATTAAGTCAAAAAACAGTAAACTGTTATGGTTTGCTATAATAAACGGTATTTTTTGCACTTTTCAATTCACCATGTGGTGAATATAGAATTGCTGTTTTAAGATTTACGTAGATGCTGCGTTCATGAACAGTGCTGAGGTGCGCAAAGTCAAAAAAACGGAACTGTGATGTTTTCGTACGATACACGGTATTTTTGGCAAACTAACAACCTGTTGCTGACTACAAGATTTGCTGGTTTGTAATTTAGTGGCATGGTGGATATATCAAACAGTCCAGGTGTAATGGGTTAAGAATTGAACACCTATCTGAAATGTATACTGATAATAAAAGTAGAGTTTTGGCAGCTAACTAAAGAGACTGCAGTTACTAGAAAATTATGTTTATCCAATATAAGTTCAGGCTGCCATAATCAGGAAATATTTCATCAATAGCTCAATGTGTAATAATAAAGATTTTCCACTACCATGTCCTACCTCCTAAGTCGTTAGTGAGACTTATATGACCCATAGGTGGGTGTTCTTTATAGATTAGAGCTTGTCTGTGTTTCTCTCGGATTTTCCCCCTCCCCCCCCCCCCCCCCCCCCCCCCCGCGGGCCCCCCCCCCCCCCCCACCCGCTCCACTGCGTAGGGAATTTACAGTGGTAGAGATTTTGCTTTAAAATTCTCTGAGCTAACTACATTAAACTGTTCAAATCCCTAATCTAACTAATTGGAAGGATCACAGCCTAATAGTAGATGTTCTCTGTGCAGAAATAAGATACTAATTTCGCTGAGCTGGTTTGCCAAGGCAGAGCGCAGGTCCTATCCTATGTGACGTTGAGAGACATCTGAGGCTGAAAACAGGAAACACTGTTCTTGTAAAACGATGGTAATGTGATTTTTCCAGCCGCAATCGCAACGCATTACAGAAGTCCGTCATGACATCGCAGCACAATCTCACTGGTCTATTTGTAATCTCTATGCTGGCCGCCAAAATTACAGGAAGCGCGAAAATGGCGCGATCTTAAATAGATGATGCAAAGATTTTAACCTTAATTTGCAATGATCTGAGAAATTTCGATCGCCTAAAAACACTGTTGCCGAGGTTCAACTTATGTCGATAAAACTTCGTGATCAAACACTAGTGATGGACATGACTACAGTGTTTTTGAGATGTTAAGATTTATTTTTAATAAATGTTGATGTTTTTTAGTTGTCAACAAATTAATGGAGAAAGTTCTCGTTGTCAGTGAAAAATTAAGCAATTCCTGAAGTCTCATAAGGAGCCTGATGCCTCATCTTTACGGGAAAGAACTAAATATTGAATATAAGACACTGTATTATTTATTGGAGGAACCAGGGTATGAGATGGTTTTTCGAGAAATAAATAGAGAGTTATTTCTATGGAAAAGACCTCCTAACAGTCACCGTTCGGGAGATAGAACAGCTTTATACGGAAAACCCACCATATACTCTACATGGACCCCATGGTATGGAACTCAACACTTGATAAATACATTGACTGTTTCAGAGGCAAAGTACAATTGTCGAACTCCGTGATGAAACAAAAAGAATCACAGTGTGCATAATACTAAGACCCTGCATGTATAGAAGGCTATGATTCAGACTGAAAGAAAAATCAAGGACATAACAATAAAAACCTGCTGACGAAAGAGGTGCATAGTCATAATGCAACACTCTGATTATATCAGGGGAAGCTCGAACAGGCCAGCTGTCCTCAGATGTCACCGTGCCATACTTGCAACTTGGAAAGTGACCCCCATACGTAGACAAACTTTTGGATATAATCAAGAAGTTTCCAGTCCAGATCCAGAAGCAGGTAAAACTGATCATCCCCAAAAGATCCAAGGCTGAGCTGCTTCTATATGCATCAAGGTGTATAGGACCCCAATTCTGAAGAAACGAATTCCACAGTGGAGAGAACATAAAAGGCATAATAGCAACAAGGAAATAATTTCACTTAGAACTTAGCTTTTATAATAACTAAGTAAAAATACGTACAAGATAATATATTAGAAATCACACAATATCAAGGGACCCCCCCAAGGAGAAACAAATACGCGAACAAGGAAAAAGTTTCCTATTGGTCACGTCAAAGAATATGGAATGTAACACTAGTAATGTCCCTAGTCTGACTGTAGCCATAGGGATAGTACTCCGCAGAGCGCGTCCCAAAAGGGACGTGTCCCACAATTGGCAGAACTCCTAACTAAATGTCCCTACAATCAGGGATATATAACATAGGGAGACCAATCAAGAACAGAATGACAATCAGGGAGAACAAATACCAACCTTCGTAGACCCCCGCTGATCAGTAATCGCAATGACAACAATAAACAACAAAGATGCAACCACTGACTGTACCCACTAACGCGTTTCCCTCTTGTAGACGTAGAGTTCATCAGTGGGCATAGCAAAAATACACGGGGCCAGAGGTTAGTGTATCCTCCATGAGAGAGGTGCCTCTCATTAGTGACCCACCTGTTCAGTATAAAGGTCCCCCTTTTAAATACACACCAAGTCCACCTCCAAACATTTTAAAACCTATAGGAAAAAGGGAACAAATTTAAATAGCTATAGAAAGGCTCTGTCAGTATGCAAAACCAGTATGCTTTAAAAAAAAAAAAAAAAAAACAGTTACCAAATGAAGCACACACGCCGTCTCCCGCGAACGCTCAGGCCGCGCCCCGGGAAATAACACTACTGCGCATTGCGCGGCAACACTAAATCCAACACATGACATGCAGAGCAAGACTCACAGCAAAGAAATTGCGCAGCGCCAAGCTTAAGCGTCGCTATCTCCTGAGCAACAACCGCCGGGTACATTCAATTCATAACAATGAATCCAGCAGGCCCGTATAGAATAGATTATGGAACACTGTTCATATGTCAACAAAATAAATAGGGTAAATGTTTCCCTTTTAAGGTAAAATACATACTGTGATAAAATTTAAAATTGTTTGTACATAGAGACTAAAACACGCTGTACTATGAATGTGGCTATCTAAAAGAATAGTGTAGTAGCAAGAAAAACACTGAGCCAATACCCGTACTTTACAAACAACTGAAACAGGAAATTATGCCATAATAAAACCACAAATATAGGAAAAAATATAAAAAAAAAACAAAAATAAAAAAAAAAAAACCCACAACAATGCCAGAAGGGGAAGCCAGACGAAAAAGTGATTAGAGGAAACACGAAAGGAAATATTTTCATTAAGGCCATGAGGGAACACACAATCCATTTTATAGATCCAGCGACATTCCCACTGTAAAATCAATCTATCCCAATTACCTCCACGTACAGGAGGAGGGATGAGGTCAATACCAATAAATTTGATCAATCCTTCTGCGCCTTGATGTTTCTCATTCATGTGGCGTGCTATAGGAGTATCGATTTTCTTCCTTATGTCGCCGAGATGTTCCCCAATGCGTCTCCTTAGTTCCCACCGTGTTTTACCCCACATAGTTTAAAGGGCAGGACATGTAGCGAGGTACACTACTCCACAAATGGTGCAGTTGAAAAACTGCTTGATCTGAAAATTTCTCCTGTGTCCTCGCACTCTCAAATTCTTTAGCTTGTACCAAATTTTTGCAGAACTTACAAGCGCCGGGACGCGGCGCTCGGCGTTCGCGGGAGACGGCGTGTGTGCTTCATTTGGTAACTGTTTTTTTTTTTTTGTTTTTTTTTAAGCATACTGGTTTTGCATACTGACAGATGCTCTGCTAATAGCTATTTAAAAATAGTTTCCTTCCTCCTACTGGTTAACATGTTTTGGAGGTGGGACTTGGTGTGTATTTAAGGTGACCTTTATACTGAACAGGTGGGTCACTAATGAGAGGCACCCTCTCATGGAGGATAAAACTAACCTCTGGCCTCGTGTATTTTTGCTATCCCACTGATGAACTCTGGTCTACAGAGGGAAACGCGTTTGGGTAAAAGTAGGTGGGATCTTTCTTGTTTATTGTTTGCATTGATTAATGATCCTGTCTACAGAGGTTGGTATTTGTACTCCTGGATTGTTTCTTGATTGGTCTCCTTATGTGTTTATTCCCTGATTGTAGGGACATTTAGTTTAGGAGTTCCAGTGTGGGATCGTCCCTTTTGGGACGCTGCTCCTGCGGAGTACTATCCATAGGGCTACAGGCAGACTAGGGACATTATAGGTTCCATATTCTTGTGGTGACCAATAGGAACTTTTCTTGTTCAGAATTTGTTCTCCTTGGGGTCCCTTGATATTGTGTGATTTCTAATATATTATTCTTGACGTATTTTTAATAGTTATTATTAAAAGCTAAGTTTTAGTGAAAGATTTTCCTTGTTGCTGCTTTTATATGCTCCTCAGGATCCACAAAGTAGCATCCCTGGGAGGCCTGTCATTTCTGGCATTGGGTCATTGACCAAAAACATCTTGGGTTGGGTGAAAAATCTAAAGACCTGCTCAGAGATACTCCTAGCTACAGTCAGGACACCATGAACCCTTAAAACAAACTGAATGCCCTAGGCTTACTGCCAGATGGTACCATTTTGGCCATCATTTATGTGGAATCCCTGTATGCCAACATTCCCCACAAGTATGGAATTGCAGCATGTCGGGTATGCTTGGTGAAACAAGACAAAACCTCCCAACAAAACCGGTCAGATAGCTCATAGAATTCATTCTTACTCACAACTATTTTGCTTTTGGAAAGGACCTATATCTTCAGTGAATAGAAAGGTCAATGGGTTCCAGATGTGCACCACAGTATACAAAACTCTGACAAAACTGGAAGGAACAAATCTATCAACATGCACCATGAAACATTTAATTTACCATAGTTATATCAATGAAATCCTGATCATATGGACTGCAGGTAAGAAGGCCCAACTTTAATGACTTTCAACCCACCATCAACCTTAGACTAACTATTCAGATAGTGAAATATGGATACCACAATACAGATCAAAGACCACTGGCTACTTACATCAATATAACAAATAAAAAGGTAGAGATATGGGATCACTCTTAGAGCTATGTTAGGTGCTTCCAACTTGTAATATGTGTTGCTCCGTGTCTGCTGCTCGGATCATCTGCCGGCTATTGCAGTGTTTAAATCAACCTTTTGTTGGAAAAATCCACAATCTAGGGCACACGTAAAAAAGCCAACTTTATTTTCTCCAAATCCAATTACAGGAACATAGAACGTAGTTAAAAACTGTCACATGATTACGCGTTTTGAGTCTATAAGGCTCTTGCTCACAACTTGCATGTTGTGATAGTACACATAGCTTAAAAACATGTATCAACCAATTGTCAGTTAGTAACAACATACTACGTTACATCCGGTCTGGTTTAAAGGGAACTTAACCTGCATATCGCTATCTGCATAAGCTTACATTAAATATGATGTTAGTCCAAAGAAGATATTGCCTATAATTCACCATTAATAAATATAAAAAAGGTCTGTTCTATAACTAAACCCAGATGGGGCTCTAGAATTGAGATTTTGGATCCAATATGCCTCTCATTTTCTCACAACCTTTTGCCAACCCCCTCCTCTATACAGTTTCTGGTCACTTTCTATACCATAAAAATTAAAGGCGACATATATGATCGGGAGTTGCGCCTGTTTTCTGGCGAAAACTGCGCCTCACCGGCTCGAATCCCCTGTCGGACGCAGGGATGCGATGTTAGGCGCAACCTTCGCCACTTTTGGCTGCGCCTAACATGAAGGGGTGTGCAATGGGCGCGCTGTGGGCGTTCTGGGACGGGACGCGGCAGATTTGAACACTCCGAGGCATGCATGATCGCGGGTTGGCAAAGTGAGGCGCATTGCAGCGCTCGACAGCTCCGACAGGCAGACCTAGTTGAATGTGGTATATCTGAGCGGAGAAGTCGAAGTGGAGCGCGGTATTCTTGTAATATGCTCGAGTTCTACACTTACAGCAGTACACTACTACAATAAATGAATTGTCAAGAAGAATAAATAATTAAGCAAGAAATCCTGCTTGGCGGACCACAGGTCCCCGCTAACCTTTTGTTGTGTATACTGAATTGCATTAAACTTCTAAGCAGCTCCAATACATCAAAAATTGATGTTATGGAAAATGTGTAAGAAATCATCTGTCCAACCTCTGTGCAACATCTGCATTGGCTTATGTGATGTTAAATTAGTGTAATTTTCACAGACTTTGCAATACATTTTGTAGGGGATATTTTTTTCTTGGCAACTAATATATATATTGTCATTAATGTTATTGTAAAAAATATATTAATACATTGATTTAATTTTTCCAGCACTTGGCTATGTTGGTTTATTAAGTAATTAATTTCTTTGACAAATGTATTTTATTCTTCATCTTCATACTGTGTAATGTATTTCTGATGCGAAATCCGTTGCAAATACGCGTCACAAAGTGTGGCACGTATTTGCAATGTAATTCTGGAATGGATTTCGGGTCGGAAATACATTACACAGTATGAAGTATAAAATGGATTGGTCATTGAAATGAAGTACTTAATAAAATAACATCCAAGTGCTCTAACAATTCAATCAATGTATTAGTAAATATTATCCAATAACATTAATGACAATATATATATTCTCTCCTAAGAAAACATTCTCCACTATAAAAAGTATTCCAAAGTCCGTGACAATTACACTAATTTAACATCAAATAAGCCAATGCAGATGTTGTACAGATTTTCATTTTGGTCTATTGTTTTATTAAAAAATGAAGATGTATTTGTTCTTCATTCACATTTAATTCTATTTTGTATGTCCAGCAAGAGCCAGCATAGCACAGGTCTGGCTGGGACCTGTGGTTCTCCAAGCAGGATTTCTATGTTCTCAGGGCTATGTTTCTATGTTCCCAGGCCTTAGTTCTAGACGTATTTACGTCTGTAAATACGTCACCAACTGAGCCTAAATAAGGAACAAGTAGCTTAGAATGGCTAGCTATGGGAAATCCAGACGTATTTATGGTCGTATTTACGACCGTAAATACAAACCCTGATCTTGCTAATCTTTCTGGGTATTGCAGTCCACCCAGTCCTTTTATTATTCTTGTTGTCCACCTTTGTACCTGTTCAAGCACTACAATGTCTTTCCTGTGCACGGGTGCTCAAAACTGTACACAATATTCTATGTGTGGTCTTACCAGTGACTTGTATAATGGGAGAATAATGTTCTCATTATGTGCATCTATGCCCCTTTTAATACACCCCATAATCCTACTTGCCTTGGCAGCTGCTGCCTGACACTTGCTGCTACAATTAAGTTTACTGTCCACCAGGATTCCCAAGTCCTTCTCCATGTCACTTTTACCGAGCGTTTTTCCATTTAACATGTAATCATGTAATGGATTTTTTCTCCCCATGTGCATAACCTTGCATTTATCTGTGTTAAACCTCATCTGCCATTTCTCTGCCCAGGCCTCCAACTTATCCAGATCCCTTTGTAATAACACATTATCCTCTATTGTGTTGATTACTTTACAGAGCTTATTATCATCTGCAAAGATCGATATTCTATTGTGCAATCCATGTGTAAGATCATTAATGAAAATATTAAAGAGGATCGGGCCCAATACTGACCCCTGTGGTACCCCACTAGTAAAAGGGATCCAGTCTGAGAATGTACCGTAAATTACCACCTTTTGTTTTCTATCACTGAGCAATTTGCTTACCCACTTGCACACATTTTCACCCAGTCCAAACATTCTCATCTTACTTACCAACCTTTTATGTGGCACAGTATCAAATGCTTTAGAGAAATCTAGATATATTACATCCAATGCTTCACCCCGATCCAGTCTAGAACTAACTTCCTCATAGAAGCTGATGAGATTAGTTTGACAAGACGTCTTCATAAACCCATGCTGGAACGGCGTTATACATTTATTTTCAGTGAGATAGTTCAGGATAGCATCTCTTAGAAAACCCTCAAACATTTTACCCACAACAGAGGTTAAACTTACCAGCCTATAGTTTCCAGGATCACTTTTTGACCCCTTTTTGAATATTGGCACCACATTTGCTATGCGCCATTCCTTTGGGACATCCCCCGTTATTAGACAGTTCATAAATATTAAGAATAGGGGCCTATCTATGACATTACTTTACTCCCTTAGGCGTGGGTGTATGCCATCAGAACCTGGGGATTTGTCTATTTTAGTCTTCTTAAGGCGGAGCTGCACTTCTTCCAGGGTTAGAAAAGAAACAGTTAAGTTGGAGTTTACCTCATCCCTCTGCTCATCAACAGAAAGGTCATCCTTCTTGGTAAATACAGTGGAGAAAAAATTGTTTAATAGGTTTTCAACGTCCTATACAGTCTCTCCCTCAATACTTTTCAAAGGGCCAACATTTTCTGTTTTAATCTTTTTACTATTTATTTATATAAATAAAAAATATTTGGGGGTTACTTTTACTTTCTATAGCAATATGTCTGTCTCCAGCTTTGCTGCATTTATCATTATTTTACATATTTGATTTTTTTCCTTATAGTTTTTTAGTGCCTCTTCACTGCTCTCCTGCTTTAGTAGCTGAAACGCTTTCTTTTTGTTATTTGTTGCCTCCTTTACATTTCTGTTGATCCACATTGGGTTTTTTCCGGGTTTCTAATTATTTTTTTTCCATAAGGGAATTATTCTCACAGGGCGCCAAAGATGTTTTTAAAAATATCCTTTATTTTTTTCTTTTTTTAAACCCCTTGCCCCATTCAATAGGGTTTAGGGCCTCCCTAAGCAGAATAAAATTACCTTCCTAAAAATTTGTGTTTTTGTGCTCTTCGAAAAAAAAAACTCTATTGAAGGTAAATGGAAATTTTTTTATTAGGTCACTATTAACTGGGTCCCCTAACCAAACCTTTGTAAAAATTTGGGTCTATTTTTTGCTCTATTTTTTTAAACCCTTTTCTGTGTACAGATCTTTTGGTTCGGCATACTCCCTTAAAAATAGCAGCTATTTCCGGGAGAATTGAAATATTTTTTTAAGATAGAATTGCCTGTTTTTTGGGGTACATTTTTTGGGGACTACTTTTTGGTCCCCCTCTCATCCTTCAAAATCCACCAAGAAGGGGCATATGCCCTTTCCAATTTTCCAGTAACCCGTAATTTTAAAATTTTTCTTTTAAAATGAGTCAAAAAAAGACTGTATGAGCGCCACATCACAACCCCAAATAATTAAGAGGTCATCGATGTAGCGCCCATACCACTGGATAAAAGGGATCCCGCGGAGCCTGAAGAACAAACAAACCTTCCAGAAAAAAACCGGCAAAACCTAATAATTCATTCTATTTTTGTTTTGGGGAGGGACCTTACCTCTAATGGGAATGCAAGGTTCCACGTCCCACAGTCGCAAATCTCATGACAAAACTTGAAGAAGCATTTCTATCAACATGCACCACAAAACCTTTGATTTACCATTTTTAATCAAGGAAATCCGTCAAGGGACTGAAGGTAAAAAGGGCCCAACTTTAAGATTTTCAACCACCATCAACTTAGACAACTTTTTAAATATGAAATATGGATACCACAATACAGATCAAAGACCACTGGCTACTTACATCAATATACCACAAACAAACGCCTTTTGAGAAAACGACACCTTCCACCCAAAAAAAAAAACGAAACAATCAGGCTGGTTTTGGAGTCTTAGGTTGAACTACAAAGGTTACCTACTTGTAGAACATTCACAGAGCCAGAAGTCGGTACACGTGCGGGGGGGTTTAAGTACTTGGGAGAGGCGGGAATCGTAGTCAGGAAGGAAGCCAAAGGTGGGTGAAAACCCGGGGGCACGTCAGTTTAGGGAGCAGGGGGAATCGTAGTCAGGAAGGAACCAAAAAGGTATGACAATAGAGTCAGAACACAACAGAAACACAAAAGGGTAGTTTATGGCGGCACAATAACTTCAAGGGAGGAATGCAAGGCGGGTTTAAATGGGAATCCAATTAGACATGGGGGGAGCAAACGGGGGATAAAGGATGAAATAAAGGAAGGGGGAAACTGGGTAAAGTTCAGCAAGGAGTTTCCCAGAAGGAAAGTAGCTCAGGAAAAACCTCGCGGGGAAAACTGATTGAGGTTAATTCCGCAGTATCCCCCCTTTAGCTGGCCTTTGGGACATTCAGGGGGCTGGTTTTCTGGAATTCTCTGATAAGGCTTTGTAAGCCTGGGGTCTAAAATTTTTTTTCTGGTTCCCATAAATTTTTTTCTGGTCCATAACCCCCCATTGTAAAAAGATATTGCAATTGTCCTCTGAAAATTCAGAGTCCAAAATTTTTTGACATTATTTTCTTGCCCTTTGGATTTTTTACAGGTGCGGAGGGGGCAAATTCCCCGGGGGAAGGGGGTTTTTTTAATGGCTTTCAATGAGACGGGGAACCGGGGTGGATTTTTAGTGTTGGAATTTTAAAGGGAAGGCAACTTCGTTATTTTGTCCCAAAAAATCGGGGAAGGACCTAAAATTTCGACCCAACTTTGAGAGGGAACAGGGTTTTTTTAGTTTTTTTAGTATTACCCAAAACCCTTATCCCCATCTTTAAATTTGGGGGAAACTTTCGGTTTTATCCTGATTTTTTATATTTTCCTTCTTCTTGTAGCTCTTTTTAGTTTTTCCTGTGTTTTTTTTCAGTTGATTTATCTGGGGGTAAGGGCAGAATAGGCGACTTAATGGTTTTTAGAAAAAAATTTTGGGGTGTACCCCATAATTACAAAAAAAGGGGTTTTTAGGTTGAATTATTTTGGGTTTGTTTAAAAAAACCGTGTTGGTAATTAGTCCACCCATGTTTTTAAAGGGAGGAAAAAAAACGCGGAGGTATTTCTAATTTGGTTAGTTTTTTCCTTTGGGCCTTTGGGGACTGGGATGAAAGGCATAGAGGATTAACAGTGACCCTAGTGTACAAAGTTTTTCCAAAATCGGGATTAAATTAAAACACCTCGTCGGAAAAACATTGCTGAATTCCGTGCACCCAAAATTTTTTCCTTGACCATTATTTCTTTTTTTTCAGCGTAGGTTTTCCCGGTTGGTAAAAATGGCCCCTTTTTTTTTAGACTCCACAACAAAAAGGGAGGGGAATTTTCCCCTTGATGGGGAAGATCACAATAAAATCCATAGAAATTGACCCCCAGGTCTGGATGGAAAAACGGGAAGCGGTTAAGAAGCCCTTAGAAAGGATCGTGGTACCTTGGTTTCGTGCACTGAAGCAAGGGAAACTATTTTTTAACTCTTCTTACAAGGGGGGCCCCAAATAAAAGAAGCAGTAGTTCGTAGGTTTTCTGACTCCGGGAGCCTGAGTTTAGAAAACGGGATAGTTTGAGGACTTCAAGTCGAACGGATTCGGGTACTAAATCTGTGTTCCTGCCCCCAAAAACCCCTTTTTTTAAAGAAAGTTTCACATTTTTTAGAAGGAGGGTTAAAAAAAAGAGTCATTTGGTATCCATTCTGAGTCTTCTAAAAGTTCTTTCAGTAAAGTACCCCTAAAAAATTTTGGAAGACAAAATATTGACTCTGTTTAGCCCTCTCCGGGGTTAGCCAGAATTTCCCGGCAAAGCATAGCCCTTTTCCATTCCTTTAACCTGGTCGTAAAAATAATGAAATTGAATCTAGGAAAAAATAAGGCCCACCCCCGGGTTGTCTTGCCGATAAACCCTTGCTGTCGGGTGAAAATCTGATTTTTGTGGGCCCTTTAAATACAGTTAGGGTGTTGGCCCCTTCCAAAAAATGTCTCCATTCAAGGGGGGCAACTTTAATGGAACAGTTTTTATTTCCCAAAGTCATAGTTTCTTTTGCGATGACATATATTGAAAGAAAAAGAACAGGGGAAGTTGCTTTTTTCTCCCTCGTTGAAAAGGGGCAGTCCCCCAGAGATCTGAGGGGATCAAATTAACAACGAAAAAAAAAATCAGGATTTGGGGACCAGTATAGGTAGAAAGTAAAATAAGTCTTTAATTTGTCAAAAAGCTATTTTGCTTCTGGGGACCCTGAAAATGCCTTGGTTTCTTTGTAAGGGGGTTTAAAATTTGGGAAAATGATTTGGGATCTTTAAAGTCCCGTTAAAAAATTAGCAAAACCCATAAAACGTTTACATCCTTCAAAAATTTTTTGAGGGGCCCTTCTACCACAGCTTTGTTTTTCTAGGGCCATATTATCCCTTTTGGGGAATGATAAATTTCCAAAAAATTGAATTTTTTTTGTTCAAAATTCACATTTTTCAGTTTTTATATTAAAATTTTTATTCGTATCGTTCCAGGCTAATTTAACATGTCGCGATTTCCAAGGGTCTGAAAATTAAAAATTCTCAAGGTACACAACCAAATTGGCTAAGAAGTCTCGAAACACTATTAATAAAAGCCGGGGGAAAGGGTTTCAGGGGGATTTCAAGGCCGAATGACATAATATTTCAAAATGTCCATATTGGTTCTTAAAAGGCTTTCCCCCTCATCTCCGGGAATCGTATGGATGTAAGCCCTCCAAATTATTTGGTAAATATTTTGGCCCAGGGGTCTTTCACAATCCGAAATTAAGGAAAGGATATGATTTTTTTAAAAGTAACTATTTTTGTTTCTGTATCGATACATGGGGGCCCGGGGGGGTTTTTTTCAAAAAAAGAACAAGGTCCCCAGCTGGGGATGAGGAAGTCGAATGAGCCCTTTTTTTAAATTTTCATTAAAAATTTCCTAGGACTTTTAAATTTGGGTTTAAAAGGTTGTAAATGGCCCAAAGGAATGGTGGCTCCCGGAACAACTCGATGGGGAGTCTAAGGACGGTTAGGAGGTATTTTATCAGTTTTTTTTTTGTACAGACCGCTGAACTTTGGTACTGAGGGGGGCAAATTTTTATAATCTGCTGGAAATCTTGAAAAATTTTTTTTGTTTTTTGGTGATAACTTTTGGGTGGACAATTTTCCTACAGTATCGGAGGAAAGGGAACTGTCCTTAAATCCCATTTTATAGAAGGATTGTGAATAGCAAACCCTGGGGAATTTTAAAAATCACTGGGAACTTTTGGAGATGAAATAATGAAAATGGTAGTTTTGATATTTGGTTCAATACGATTCCAGTTCATTTTTTTAGATTCAGGGCCCGAAGTAAAGGTGATCCATCAACTTTTCCATTTTCATTGGGCCGGGATTTTTTTTCTTTTCGCAATGTTTTGTCCGTGCAAATTGTAAATCCCTAAAATTTCCTCCTGCACCAGAAAACCAACATGGTGAACATTGCTTGTATGGTCCCCAAGTATTCTTGTATTGGGGTAACGAAATGAGAGGTGGTTAAAAAAATCTTTGTCTACACCCCAGTGAGTGGTCTGCACAACAGAATTTGGCAGTTTAGAAAGGTCAAGATTGCCCCTGTCTTGGGACACTGCAGGCTATAGCCTCTGAATCTTTTTGGGACAGTTTAAAGGGATAATGTCTGAGCCCCCACATGACACAGGGTTTTTTGTACGGCCCTCTCCTTTTCTCTCAGAACTTTTGGATAACGTAAAACTGAAGGTTTAGGGGGCATTTCATTCTTTGCTGGGTGTTAAAGATGATTACTGAAGGGTAGGTAGACTGTTTCCAAAAATCCGCGTCTTTCCTTTTTTTACGTTTAGAATCTCTGATCAAATTTTGATGCCACTGAACAAAATCCTCAAAATTTTCAGGGGCCTCAACCTGGGAAGTTCATCCTTCACCTTCTGATAACCCTCGTCGAAATTGACTCCTCGGGGGGGGTTCATTGGGGGGTCAGCGGGCCCAGGTCGAAATTTCTGTTATTTAGAACTGAGGCCGCCCTTGCCGCAGATTTGTAAAATTTTGCCTGCTGTGGCAAAAACGATTTGGTTTATCAAAAACTTGGTTTCATAGCATGATAAAGTCATTAAATCATTGAGAAGGGCACAGTTCTTTTCCCCACATAAGGCGGGCCCATCCAGAGGGTTATCTGTCAGAAATTGATTTTTAAACTGCACTCTTTTTTCTATCCGTGGAATGGAGCAGGCTGCATTTTGGAAAAAATACGAATTTATTCAAGAAAACCCGGTATGATTCATCCCCCTTAACTTTGACCGAGGTTGGGTATTAGAATCGACCGGTGACATTTCCCGAAGTTTCCCTTTGAACTCAATTTCTTCTTTTTTTTGGGCCAGTACCGGCCTTGCTTTGGAAAAATTTTTCTTTTAAGTGGAAAACCAAATTCTTGAGCCAGCCACTGTTCCTCAATGTTTACAACAGACTCATGTTTGGAAAATTTTTCTGTAAAGATCAAAAGTGGTTTTTTTGGGGTTTAGGTTGCAACACTAAAGGTTTCTATTGTAAAGCGGGTCAGCAAGCCAGAAGTCGGTACACGTGGGGCGGTTTAGTACTTGAGAGCAGGCAGGAACTAGTCAGAAAACCAAGGTCGGGGACAATCCGGGCAGCCCATTTGGGGGGGGGGAAAAACGTAGTCAGGAGGGAAACCAAAAGTTCGATGACAAAAAGAGTAAAAACACCACAACGAAAATGGTAGATTACTGGGAGGACAATAATCTTCAAGGAGGAAAGGGAAGGTGGGCTTTAAAAAGGAATCCAATTAGACGGTTGGGGGGCAAAAAGGACAAGGGTGAAACTAAGGGAACGGGAAATATAAAATTTACAGAGGGTGCCAGAAGAGCAATTGCTCATAGAAAAACTTTTGCCTGGGAAGCATGAGTCGAGATTCATTTTCCTGACAATAACGTCTATTTTTTTACCAAAACCAAAATTTTTATTTTCTTCTTAAAATTCCCTTTTTGTTTGGGTGGGGTTCCTTGATTGGGTACAAACCAAAATTTATAGACAACCAAATTTAAAAAAAGCAGCAGCCATTAACAAAACCGGATGAGCCTGTCCCCTATTATAAAACCCTTTAACCCGACTGGGTTTTACGAAGGTTGCCAGGAACTCCAACCTGGGTACATTTGGAAAAAAACCAAATCAAATAAAATTATTCCCCTCCCCCCTTCCTTTCAAACCCAAAAACCCCAAACAAATTATTGTCCGCGTGCCCTAAAAGGTCCCAACAGAAAACAAAACCTCAAAACCGCCCCAGAACATACAAAATCATCAATCCCCCGCGACAGGTACCGTCCCCAGTCAAACAGTTAACAATCAAGGGGGGCATTTTTTGCGGTCTTCCGTTTTTTCCCAAGGCTTTTATGTGGGGGGGAAACAAGGGAAGACTTGCCATGCATGAAGGGAAAGTTCCTGTTATTATAAATGTGAGGAGCTGACTAGAGGAAAGCAGAGATGGACATCCTGTGAGGAGTGGAGATTGTGTAAGGGAAACTGTCTTGAGATGAAGGCAGAGATGTATGGAGGGGAAAGATTATGGAGAGATTTGTATGTCGTGTTTAGTAACTTGAACTTAATTCACTGGGTAATGATTAGCCACAATGTAACAATATAGTATACTCTTACAGTACTGTAAAGGGACACGAACAAGCATTTTTGTACAGTTGAATACATATATATATATATATATATATATATATATATATATATATATATACACATACACACACTGTCAAACCTTTAAAATAAATAAATATATACTTAACAAATTAGGACACTTTCATCTCTCTTCGCTCTAATTGTATGATGTTGGAGAAACTTAATTTAAATGGAATAACAGTCTTGAATATATATACTTTAAAATAAGTTTTCCCGAGATCAAGGTTGATTTAAGTGCGCAGACCAAAGGGCCTGGCTGTTGCACAGCCTGCTGCCCTCCCTCATCTTATCCACCTTTGCCCTGTCACACAACATCTACAGTTAACCCAACCTTTCTGTGCTAGCAAGTTAAATTCTGGTACAGTATGCTTTTATTCTGCTTATCTGAATAGACCAGTGCCCTGAATTAATTCAACATACACTAGATTCCTGAATGATGGATACCTGATACTGTCACAATTTATCAACAAATGCTACTTATGCAAAAACACTCTTTTATATCTACAACCAATTCTATTAATTCTTAATTTGTTGTGTCCAGGGCCGGGACAAGGCATTTTGGTGCCCTAGGCGAGTACAGTCAATGGCGCCCCACCCCCACCCCCCGCTCACTCTCAAAAAAAATACCCCCCCCCCCCCACTAATTCCTCTCGCCCCTGCGCCAGGTCCTGTCACTAATTTTCTGCATATTCCACATAGCTCCAGTCCATCTCCTCAGCAGTCACTGCACAATGAAAAATTTGCATTTTCAAAATCGCTCCCCTCCGTATGACAGTGCAATACCCCTAAATAACAGTCACTAAATAATCCACCGATACATGGAGCAAATATACCAAGCGAATGATTGTTACTAAAAACACTCCTACACAACCAAGACCCAACACTATTACTACTTAAGGCTCAAATCAGCCTGCCAGACCCTGACCGAACGCGACCCCCCACCTGTGACTACCCGCTGTACACAGGCTCTAATTACATATACCACCGCCATACAGGGGCCATATAGTGGTAGATACTAGTTGTATGTAGACTCTGCAGACATATAAGTGATTACCCTGCTGTTACATTTAGTGACTCACCGGAGACGTCTTTTCTGATCAGCGTCGTTCACCTTCCCTTTTCTTCTCCATCCGGTTCTCACCTTCTCGCTGATTGCTCCTGGACAATACTCGTCCCTGAGGATTTGGACACAAATATCTTAGAATCCTCACATTTCCAGTAACTCCTTAATTATAGGTATATAAGTCCCCTTAGTCAGACAGGTATATAGATATGCCCTCTCAGTCAGGCAGGTATATAGATATTGTCCCCTTAGACAGGTAGGTATATAAATATAGGGGCACTCAGGCAGGTATATAGCTAGGGGCTCAGGCAAATATATAGCTAGGGGTTCAGGCAGGCGTATGGGGCCACAGGCAGGCATATGGGGGCCACAGGCAGGCGTATGGGACCTCAGGCAGGCGTATGGGGGCTTAGGCAGGCGTATGGGGGCCACAGGCAGGCGTATGGGACCTCAGGCAGGCGTATGGGACCTCAGGCAGGCGTATGGGGGCCACAGGCAGGCGTATGGGGGCCACAGGCAGGCGTATGGGGGCTCAGGCAGGCGTATGGGGGCACCAGGCAGGCGTATGGGGGCCACAGGCAGGCATATAGGGGCCACAGGCAGCCGTACAGGGGCTCAGGCAGGCGTACGGGGGCCACAGGCAGGCATATAGGGGCCACAGGCAGGCATATAGGGGCCACAGGCAGCCGTATGGGGGCTCAGGCAGGCGTATGGGGACCACAGACAGGCGTATGGGGGCTCAGGCAGGCTTATGGGGGCACCGGCAGGCATATAGGGGCACCAGGCAGGCATTATAGGGGGCCGCAGGCAGGTATTATAGGGGGCCGCAGGCAGGCATTATAGGGGCCACAGGCAGGCGTATGGGGGCCACAGGCAGAATATAGGGGGCCACAGGCAGGCATTATAGGGGGCCGCAGGCAGGCATTATGGGGGCCGCAGGCAGGATATAGGGGGCCACAGGCAGGCATTATAGGGGGCCGCAGGCAGGCATGATAGAGGGGGCCACAGGCAGGCATTATGGGGGCCGCAGGCAGAATATAGGGGGCCACAGGCAGGCACTTAAAAACAACAACATTAATACTTACCCAATTCCTGGGCGCGCGCTCCTCTTCTGTCCTCTTCAGCCGCGCGCTCCTCCGGCAGCTCCTCGGGCGCACGGCCTGTGACGCGCTGTGCGCCCGAGGAGAGGCAGCGTCGCGATGACATCACGTCATTGTGACGCTGCCGGCTGAGGCGCACGGGGCCGCGGCGGGTCCTCAGCGAGGCGGTGTCGGCCCTGCGGCTCCTCCGGGGAGCGGGCCCGACACTGTCTGCGGAGCGGGGAGCGCTTGCTCTCTGCTCCGCAGAAGCGGTCACAGAGACCGCCGGCGCTTCAGGCCCACGGCAGCGGCCTGGAGCCCGGCGAGGGTCGGGGCCCTGATGGCGCCCCTTAGGGATAAGCTGTGGTAGGCGCCCTAGGCGGTCGCCTACCTTGGCCTACCCGTCGTCCCGGCCCTGGTTGTGTCCTTAAAAGAGTGAAAGAGAACACTTTAAAAACTTGGGCAAACCCTGGCAGTATTGATTACTAGAGTACATTGCAGCTTTCCTAACTTCACATCAGTCCTCTGACCGCAATGTACCACTAATAGATAACTATGAAACTGAACTCACTAATCAATCTGTTTCAGGCTGCTATAAACTATAAGTTGTTATACTCTGTGTACGGTTATCAGTTAACTTTGTACTTATTGTCGGTATCACAGACTTGGCTCTTTCCTGGATCTCCTCGTACCTCACTGATCGGACTTTCAGCGTCTCTCATTCTCGCTCCACCTCCTCCACCCGGCCTCTCTCTGTCGGTGTCCCCCCAAGGGTCAGTCCTGGGCCCACTACTCTTCTCTATCTACACCCTTGGCCTCGGTCAGCTCATAGCCTCACATGGCTTTCATTACCACCTGTATGCTGATGATGCCCAACTCTACATCTCCGGCCCAGATGTCACTTCTCTACTCTCCCGGATCCCTGACTGACTGTCCTCCCATTCCTCCTTCTCATCACGTCTCCTAAAACTAAATGTGGAGAAAACAGACCTCATCATCTTTCCACCATCCAACTCTACACCTGCCACAGATCTCTCTAAAACAGACAACCGCACTACACTCTCACCGGTCCCGCAAGTCCACTGCCTTGGGCTAATCCTAGACTCTGCTCTATCTTTCAAACCACACATCCAAACTCTCACCTCTGCCTGCCGCCTCCACCTGAAAAACATCTCTCACATCCGCTCATTCCTCAACTATGACACTACAAAAATGCTGGTCCATGCCCTTGTCATCTCCCGCCTAGACTACTGCAACATCCTTCTCAGTGGCCTCCCAGCTAGCACCCCCGCTCCCCTCCAATCCATCCTTAACTCTGCTGCCCGTCTTATCCACCTCTCTCCTCGCTACTCCTCTGCCTCTCCCCTCTGCCAATCCTTCACTGGCTTCCCATTGCCCAGCAAATTCATTTCAAGCTACTAACCATGACCTACAAGGCTCTCCATGACCTCTCCCCTCCATACATCGCTGCACTAATTTCAAAATATCTCCTCTCACGCACTCTCCGCTCATGACAGGACCTTCTCCTCTGCTCTCCCCGGATCAGCTCCTCACACAACCGTCTCCAAGACTTCTCCCGTGTATCACCCACACTCTGGAACTCACTGCCCCAACACATCAGACTCTCCTCCACTTTCACCAACTTCAAAAGCAACCTGAAAACCCATTTCTTCAGGCTTGCCTATAACCTTCACTAAACTTGTCACTACTTCCTCCACAGTCATGTCTGCCCCTCACCTCCTGTCTCTTTCCCCCGCCTTGTAGATTGTAAGCCCTCGCGGGTAGGGTCCTCTCTCCCTCGGTCGTGCCAATTGTCATTATCCCTTTTCGCTGGACTCGTGTGACGTATGTGATGTATGTAACCCCCTCGAATGTACAGCGCCCTGGAATCAATGGCGCTTTAAAATAAATAATAATAACTGTCAACTACAGTATCTTAGGGGTACGTTCACACGGGCAAATTTCGGCACGCATTTAGCGTCGTATTTGCTCTCTAATAATGAGATGCGCTATTACGGTAATCCATAGTTCTCATAGGCAGTTATAGGCAGTTTAATGTCCCTCATAGGCAGGTATTGGCAGGTATAGGCAGTTTAATGTCCCCCATAGGCAGGTGTATGCCCTCCATAGGCAGGTATAGGCATTTAAAGCCAGGTATAGGTCCCCCATAGTCAGGTATAGCCAGTATAGGTCCCCCATAGGCAGTTATATGCAGGAAGAAGCCGGGCTTGTTAAAAAAAAAAAAAAAAAAGTATTTACCTTTCCATGCCCCTCCGAGGCTCTCTCTTTGCTCCGTCTTATGGCCCAGGTGGCGTGATGTCTTCACGCTGCCTATGCCGGATAACTCCTATGGCCGACAGCGCCCAGGCCATGACAGCGCCCGGACGCTGTGGGCTGACCCGGGATTCAGCTGTATGCGACTCACAGAGGCCGAGTGCAGACAATGACTTGAGTAAAAGCCAAGGACGGCTTTTTCAGCTAATTTTTTGGGCTGAAAATCTCGGCTTATATTCAAGTATATACGATAATTCATGTAGGCTGCAATATCAGAACAACTAGTATACACAGCCACTGTATATGGAAACATTGAAAAGGAGTGTGGCTTAGCATGCAACACTTTGTGCCAAAATTTTGCATTAAGTTAGTGGCATTTAGTAAGCCAACTTAAAGGTGGTTTGAGGTTAGACTAGACAGTTTTATCCTGCACCAGATTTATGAACACTATGATAAATGTGGTGCATTGTAAAGCTATGTTCACACGACTTATTCACGGCGTAATTGCGGGACGGATTTCGCCCGCAATTACGCAGTGTGCTCCGGAGTGGGGGCGGGATGAGGGGGGCGGCATTCATTATTGCGTATACCGACGAGCGGGGAGAGGAGACGAAATCCATAGTTCTCTATGAGACTTTTTAAATTCCAAGTCAAATTGATACTCTAAGTTTATTGGGTAATTCAAGGATCAAACACCTGCTGTGAATTTTGCCATTAAAGTGGTTTTCTCACTACAAAGATCATTTCTGTAATGATGGAGACAGTAAAAATAAGCAGTTTTGCAATTGGTTTTTATTACCTAAATCATTTAGTATAGTAGTTATGAGCTAATCTGTGAGTGTCTAGAGCTAAATCTGAAGCCTGGGGCCAGACCATGCCCCTTTTGCTGTGACTGGCTGTCTGATATTTAGTTCAGCCCTGGTCTGGACATGTTCCCTGTGCTGTGATTGGCTGTCCTGCACTGTCTTGCATCTGAGCTGTGTGAAAACGAATTGGACACTGGCTTTCTGTGTCTGTGTATATGTTCTCATTGTCTTTCACTCTCTCTGAGCTGTGTAATAAAGGCTTCCTGATCTCTCTATGCTCCTCTCACACTGACAACTATATGTGAAGGGCAATTAATGATTCTCTAGCTTTTAGATTCACTCTCCCCTCCTATAACACAGCATTATACAGTCTGTTCCCCTACCTCCTGCCTGATAACCGAGCAGGGAGCAGAGTGCATTTCTCACATTTGCTTCATTAGTTCAGGCTGTATGTATAACTGTTTACACCAATGCAGGTGTTCTGGTTACAAGGAGCTTGTGGAGGGAGGTGATAGCTCTGCAGGCATGAGAACTGACCCCTGCAGGAGGTCTTCAGAGCTTTGACATCCTCTCCCTTCTATTGCTCACACAGAATGATGATGTCACCAGTTTTCAGTGAGGGAAGACATGGCGACTGGGAGGAGAGACCATCCTACTGGGAGGAGAGACTCACCCCTGGATTTGAAGCTGTAAGAGACGGAGAAACCACTCAAGTCTGCGAAAGCCTGTACTGAGAAAACCCCTTTAAACTCCTTGTTAGAGATCAGCAAAGTGTGCAAAAAGTACAGTTGGACATGCGCATTCTAAAGTTAAGAGATGGTTTAATTCAGTTCATTTAAATTTTATTTTTCAAGAAATGTTATGTTCATCCTGAAATTTTAGCCAAAAACCAAAGATCCCTAACTCTTTGTGAGTAGTGTACATAAATGTGATATGTCAGGAAGGAGTAAAAGTACTTTATCCTTTGCAATAACAATCGGTTTGGCTTTGAGTCTGTACCATATTACCTGTCCAACAGTAATGTACATAAATGTGATATATGAAGTAAGGGGTAAAAACACTTTGTCCTTTGAAATAATCGGTTTGGCTTTGATTATTTTTTATTTTTTTTTAATAAAGAGACTTTATTAAATTGCTATTGGTGGTGGGATCTGAAAGAAAATGACACACTGTGACATCTACCCTAAAGTTAACCTAAAAGAATAGAAGATAGTATTTACTAATTGCATAAAACCACCATTTTACCATAGACACAAAGTCAGACAAAAGTCTTTCTATAACTGTTTATCTTTCAACAAACTACTTTTAAATTTTTATGGCTCACTTTAGTCTGTTACCTCATCCTCCAGACTGATCTCTGACACAAAAATAAAAAAAACACACAAAGCAACTTACACCCATTAAAACATACATGTATATACTTTGATAAATAGTCTATTATCTACAATGAGCCTTTACAATACCTGTGTGACAAGCATTGGGCCCACCACATTTACATTGTAGACGTGCAGCATGTCCTCAGATGTCTCTGACTCCAGATTGTTGTGTGTTAAAATCCCAGCATTGTTGATCAGCAGATCGAGTTGCTTTCCATTCAAATGTTTCTTTACTTCATTTACTGAGGAGTTGACACTTGCAGGGTCAGTAGCATCTACAAAGAACAGGCAGAAGTATAATAAGGAAAGCAGTGAAAAACAGGTGCTGTATCATGTCTAAAAAAATAATACTTCAATGTATAGTAAGGCTTCTTACTTCTGGCTAAAGATTTGTCCTTGCACCGAACAGACCAAAGAATACACAATGAACTCCTTATTGATTTCTACATATCTGCAAGTTTCTCTATGAGGACCAAGAACCCATTCCAAGACCAATGGCAATAAATGTAATGCGTGATTTCCTGACATGAATGGGACTAAAACCTATTGTCTCTCAGAAGTTGTATTAATCCCTTACCGCTGCAGCTAGTTTTGACCTCCCTGACAGAACCCCATTTTTTAAATCTAAAACGTGTTACTTTTTGTGAAAATAACTTTGACACTTTTACCTATCCAAGTGATTCAGAGATTGTTTTCTCAAGGCACATTGTACTTTTAAGTTCGTCAGAAATTTTTGTCCATACAATCCTTGTTTATTTGTGAAAAATATGTGAAAATTGGAAAAATTTGCCACTTTCAAGGTTCATAAATTTCTGCATGTAAGACAGATGACTATGCCACACAAAATAGTTTATAATTAGCATCTACCGTATATATACTGTAGGTTGACAATTTTTTATGTCTTTATTTATTTATAATATTAGGGAGCTAAGAAATTTAGTAGTAATTTTTCACATTTTTAAGAAATTTTGCAACATAGATTGTTTTTAAGTACCAGTCCAGTTGTGACATGGCTTTGAGGGGCCTGTATGTTAAATACCACCATAAATGACTTCATCTAAGAAACTATTCCCCTTAAAGTACTCAAAACAGTATTTAGGAAGTTTATTAACCCATTAGGTGTTTCACAGAAATTAAACGAAAGTGGAGGTAACATTTTTGCAGATTTTAAATTTTTATCCATTATTCGCTGGAACACAGTAGATGTGACCAGGGAAATTCAACTTAACATCGATTCCCCCAATTCTGCTGTTTTTAGAGATATCCAATATGTGACTCTAGTGCTCTATCTGGCTCAGCCACAAGCCTCAGAATCAGAGGAGCACCTACTGGACTTTGGGATCTCATCTTCATTATGATTCTCTTTAGGCACCATTACAGGTTTGCGGACACCCTAAAGTGCTAAAACTTAATAAGCACCCCTAAATTTACCCCATATTGGAAACTGCGCCCTTTAAGGAAAATACCGAGGGGTGCAATGAATATATCGATCTCACCGGTGTTTCACAAATATTTTTTTAGCATTAGGCTGTGAAAATGAATAATATTTTTTAACAACAATCTGAAATTTTAGCTGAAAAGATTTCATTTTTCTGACCCTCACAGGGTGTTGTTCTCTGCTTTCCTCTTGTCCGCTCCTCACAAAGCCATCTCCAAAATTTCTCCCGTGCATCCCCCATACTGGAACTCACTGCCCCTACACATCAGTCTCTCTTCCACCTTTACAACTTTAATCCCTTGATGACATTAGATGAAAATTTGCGTCCCAGTGTCGCTAAATGGCAATGTAGCGATCCTGCTACACAGGCAGCTGCTATCGGCAGCT
This sequence comes from Phyllomedusa bahiana, assembly GCA_025379985.1. Classification (NCBI taxonomy): domain Eukaryota; kingdom Metazoa; phylum Chordata; class Amphibia; order Anura; family Hylidae; genus Phyllomedusa; species Phyllomedusa bahiana. The sequence continues at coordinate 20,629 of JAODAL010022177.1, read as the reverse complement.
AATTGCAGCTGACACCCTCTGGTAACCAGCTCCATTATGTGCAGTTTAACTCCTTAGGCACCACAGTGATCACAGCCCCAGTATATAATGAATGAGAAATGGTGCCACGCACCATTCCTCGCTATTATCGGTGGTTTACATGGTGGCAATGGAAGCCTTGTGAAGGTTCCTATTGCCTCAATGTTTCTCGTTTTACTACTTCCTGCCCTTTGCATGAAGTAGTAAAACCACCATCTTTGTACACCGTTTAGTATTGTGTATATTGTACACCCTTTAGTATTGTTTATACAATACTAAAGGGTGTGCATACGTCCAAAAAAGTCAGATTAAAATAGAACATAATGTATCCTGTACGTTGGACACCACAGAAGATAAAAACTTCCAAAACACCAAAATTGTGGGTTTTCTTGTCATTTCAGGTTTCCTAAGGACTGGAATAAAAGTGATCACAAAAGTTGCATCTATCACAAAATGGTACCAATAAAAAGTACACTTCAGCCCACAAAAAATGCACCCCCACTCAGGTCCTTGGGTGGAAGTGCAAAAAAGTTATTGGTCGCAGAAAGTCACGCTGTGACGCAAACTTAAAAAATAGAAAATGTTTAGGTTTTTCTACGGTACTGTAACATAACGGATGATTTTGACGTTGTTTTAGGTGCGGTTTTCAGAGCATTTCCGCTCCCAAAACAGCGTAAAAAAAGCCTCCAAAACTCCCAGTTAATTTTCATTGATTCTATGTAAAACAGTGTTGTAGTTCACACACGACAAGGTTTTTACATGTGCTTTAGGCGCTTCTGTGGACGCTGTTTTGGGTGCTGAAAAAGAAATGTCATGTCAATTCTTGAAGCGTTTTCAACACCGAAAATCCCCATAAGAATCAATGTAGAGCTTCAAAACCTCGTATAAAACCTTGTCGTGTTTTAAGACAAGTTTTTGTTGCATTTTCAGCGCGGTTTCTGCCATGGCTATTAGTTTTTATGTGTTTTTCAGAAGTAAAACAGTGTTGAAAACCTTGTTCGAAACCTCATCTGAAAAGGAGCTTTTGAGGCGCTTTTTAATGCCGATTTGGACGCTGAACATACAATAACCCTGCTGACACTACCCCCGCCCCCCCACACATGTCTGTCCTTTACCTCCTGTCTCAATATTCCTTCCCTGTAAACCTTCGTTGGCAGTGTCCTCTCTCCCTGTGTAGGGTTTCCTTTATTTGGTCTTATGTAATGTATTTCACCCCATCCCCCCATACCTCGAATGTACAGCATCCTAGAATTAATTGCGCTTTACAGAAAAAAAAAATATCTACAGAAATCCCATCCTCCTTATAGAAAGACACCCTTACAATCATTGCTAATGGTGTTTATGATTTCTTACACCTACCACATTTATTTCCCCCCTCATCGAGTACTACAGACAAGTGATATTCTGAGAGAAGTCATAAATCAGCATTGATTAAAGAGATGAGGCGACATGTATGAACAGGTTTGCTCCAGAAGTCTGGCATTTAGCGCAGCCCCGTTCGCAATAGTTTAAATTCGGGAGGAAGCGCGCCCTAGAACTGTACGAAGCTATAGATTTATAGCTTCAGTACAGCGATTCTAGGCATATTACTGCTGGAACAGGTGAACCACTTTCAAAGTGGTTTACCTGAGTCAGAAATATCGTCTTAGTGCTAGAGAATCTTCAAGATAATTTATAAAATCTTTCAACTTTTTAGTTACATATTATCTTCAACTTCAGCTTATATTTGCAATCAGTTTAAAAAAAAACAAATTTCAAGAAGCCTGTAGTGACAAATTCCTCGACAAATCGAGGTTACTCACAGTTCAATTAGTCTCATAGGTAACCAATATAGGTGTTACAGGGCTGTCGGCATAATCACTGTAACGCTGAACAGTTGTGTGGATATTTCGAAAGCCACCTTGTGCATGTCCAGTCAGTGTTACTGCCCTCTTTTAAAGATCACATTAGTATATCAATAGCAATTAAGAAGGTATAGCTGTGAAGAAAGAGCAAAGAAACTACAACACACCATTCATAAAACCTTATAGATAACATCTCAAATTGAAAGTTTCATTAAGCCCCTTAGGAGCCAATGATGCAAATTTAAAATTCCAATAAGCTTTGCATTGTACTAGTTTGTTATTTAAACCACTTATGTCAGGTGCTGATATTTCCTCCACTAGGCACCATTTAAGATCGCTCACAGTATGTCTTGCTTCATAGAAATGTCGGACAATGTTAGTTTTGCTGTATTTACCAGGTGTTTCCTTGGAAGTTACGACTGATTCATTTTTCATACCATAAAAGCCAATGGCAGAACGATGTTCATTTAATCTCAATCGTATGGTACTAGGTGTCTGGCTGATATAGACCTTGCCACAAGGGCACTTAAGTAAATACATGACATTTTTTGTTTGACAAGTAAAAAATCCCCTAACTGTTATCTGGTATCCCTGTGTAGGATGATATATATTTGGACCCTTAATAATGGCATTACAATTTTGGCATGAAATGCTTGGGAATGTACCAATGCGACTCGATGCAAATCTAATTTGCCTATTTCGAGTATGGACCGGCCCCATTTAAATATACATCGTAGTCCTTCTCTAAATAGATGTCCGTATTCAAAATCGCTGGACAAAATTTTCCAGTGCTTATTAATAGTCCTTATATAATATTGGTATATCAATCATAAGTAGAAATCAAGCTGATCTTATCGCTAGGTTTCTTTCTAGCTGAATGCATTAATTGCTGTCATTCAATCTGCATAACGTCTTCTATTTCGAGTAGTTCATCTCTTTTATACCCTCGTTTTGAGAACTTATCAACTAATTTAACCATTTCCATATTTCTGTATTGATCGTCATTGGAACAAATTCGTCTGGCACAGACAAATTGCCCTTTCGGTATCCCGCTGAACACAGAAGGAGCATGGTAACTGTTCCTATGTAGTAAATTGTTAGGTTCTGCAGGTTTAGAATAAAGACACATATTGAAATATTTTCCTAGCTAATTTATTTTAATCTCAACGTCCAAAAATTTAATGTTCTTCCTGTCCTTTGTTGGAGTAAAATTAATAAACTCAAAACAAAGCCAGAAGTTCCTGCTCAGAGCCTTGCCACAGCATAAAAATGTTGTCCACATATCTGGATCAATGGACAATATTTCCCACATACTGAGAACTAAAGATGAACACCTTTTCAAAAAATATCATGTACAGATAAGCAAAACTTGAAGCCACAGGAGACCTCATCGAAGTCCCCTGCATCTGCATGTAATGTTGATCACAAAATCAAAAATAATTGCAGGACAGGACTAGATCTAATAGTGTCAGTAACCCCTTAAGGACCTTGCATTTTTTTTTTTGGTTGATACGTTCGTGTTTTCATCCTCGCCTTCCAAGAGCCATAAATATTTTATTTTTCCACCTACCTAGAGGGCATTTATTTTGTGGGACAAGATGTACTTTCTAATGGTGTTATTCACCGTACTATAGAATATACTGGGAAACCGCAAAAAATTCCAAGTGGGACAAAATGTGAAAAAAAAAGTACTTGCGCCATGTATGCAGGGTGTAGCGGGTGGTCCCACTCCTCAGCCTGCGGGCCGCGGGCGCACCCGTGGCCACTCCCCTGGGCGCAGGACAGGCTGTGGGACCACTCGCCCTGGAAGCTCTCCTGACCGCGTTCCTGGCACGTCCGTGCCCTCTGCCGGCCGAGGCGCGCACGCCTGCTCCCTGGGGGGCGGGCGCGCTCGTTCGTGTAAATTTAAAGGGCCAGCGCACCAGTAATTGGCTAATTGCCGGGTTCTGCCCCTATTTATGGTTTTGCTCCACGACTCTTCCTTGCTGGATCTATGTTGCCTCGAGCCCTAGAGAAAGCATTCTTCAAGTGTCTTCTCGCCTTGCAGTGTACCCGACCTCTTGCTACGTTTCTTGACTCCGAACCTCTGTCGCCTGCCCTGACCTTCCTGCCTGCCCACGACTACGGTTTTCGGCTAGCGATTCTGTAAACGCTGCACCTTGGCCACCACCGTAAGCCCACCGTGTCAGGGGTAGCGACCTGGCAGACTCCCGACGCAGCAAGTCCATCCCGCTTTGCGGCGGCCTCTGGTGAAAACCGGGACCTACTTAGACTCCGCTCCCTGGCGCGGTTGTTGCCACCGCTTACGGTGGTCCAGAGGATCCACTCACCCGGCCGTTACAGTTAGATCCAGCCATGGTTCCCTCCAAGGGCCCCTCCCAAAGTTTGCGGATCCTACGACCTTTGTTGCCCAAAGGTCGCAGCAGATCGCGCAACAAGCACAGCAATTGGGTCAGCTGTCCGCCATGATGCGTCAACTCCTGGCATCCCAGCAGCAGCAACCTGCCACTTCGCCGGTGATTCCAACAGCCCCGGCCGTCCCGCTGGCAACCGTGGGCCCGTAGCTTCGCCTTCCTTTACCTTCCAAGTTCGACGGGGACTCGAAGCTTTGAAGAGAATTTATCACGCAGTGCTCAATGCACGTGGAGCTGATGGCCGACCAGTTCCCCACAGAAAGGTCAAAAGTAGCGTTCGTGGTGCGCATGCTATCCGGAAAAGCCCTGGCCTATGCGACACCCCTTTGGGACCGGAACGACCCAGTGACTGCAGATCTACAGGTTTTCCTCACCGAATTCCGCAGCGTTTGAGGACCCTGCGCGAGCGTCTTCTGCGGAAACGGCACTACTGAATCTACGTCAGTGGGACTCCACCATAGGAGACTATACGGTCCAATTCTGCACCCTAGCCTCCGAGTTGTCGTGGAATGACGCCGCTCTCTGCGCCACATTCAAGAAGGGCCTATCAAGCAGAGTAAAGGACGCACTTGCAGCTAGACATCTTCCATCTTCATTGAGCGAACTTATCCATCTGGCCACTCGCATTGACGTGCGTTTAAACGGAGAAAAAAGCAGGAGCTCTGCCAGGAGCGTGACTCGGCACAACCTCGCCGTCTACCTCGTCTGGCTCCTGTGTTCCAGAGATCTCCGCTGCCCCCTCCACAGGTTTCCACCGAAGAACCCATGCAGGTGGACTGGGCTCACTTGTCGGAGTTAGAGCTGTCTTATGGAGAATCTTTGTCTCTACTGCGCCAGTCCGGACCATTTCCGTAGGAGCTGTCCGCAGCGTACTCCGCTTTCGGGAAACGCTCGCACCTATATGCCGTAGGAGAGGCATCCCTAGGTGCTCAGTCTCCCTCTCCACGACTGATGTTGCCAGTGGAGGTAACGACGGATGCTGGTCTATCTCTTCGGGCTCCCGCCTTCCTGGACTCTGGCTCCGCCGGGAACTTCATTCATGCCTCCTTGGTGTCTCGTTATCAATTGCCGGTGATCCGCCTGGAGAAGCCTTTGCTTATCTCTTCCGTCAGTGGGGAGCTTCTTAGCGACTCCATTCAGTTCATAACCCAGCCAGTGACCCTCCTTACACAAGGAAAAGATTTCTTTTCATGTCCTGCCTTCGCGCTTCCTCGACAATCCTGTTGGGGTTACCCTGGCTGCAACGTCACGCCCCTACGCTTGATTGGAAGACAGGCGAAGTCCTGCGTTGGGAATCGGAGTGCCAGGTCCTCTGTTTGGTGGCACCACGCCCGGTGTCCATCTCTCCTCCCCAGTCGCCCGTCAAGCCTTTGCCAGGTCTGCCAGCGGAGTACCAGGATTTTGGGGATGTATTCTCGGAGAAACAGGCTAAGAAGCTGCCGCCCCATTGGCCGTATGACTGTCCCATAGACCTCCTCCCCGGAACCTGTCCCCCAGACTCAGGTTCTTCCCGCTGTCTGTGCCCGAGACTCAGGCCATTTCGGCCTACATTTAGGAGAATTTACTGAAAGGCTTCATACGCAAATCCTCCTCACCAGCCGGTGCTGGGTTCTTCTTCGTCCAGAAAAAGACGTCTCTCTTCGTCCGTGTATTGATTACAGAGGGCTAAACAAGATCACGGTGAAGAATCGCTACCTTCTACCCCTGATCTCTGAGCTCTTTGATCGTCTCCGAGGAGCCAGGGTGTTTACCAAGTTGGATCTACGTGGGGCCTATAATCTCATCAGAATTCGAGAGGGGGACAAGTGGAAAATGGTCTTCATTACGCGTGACGGGCATTTCAAGTAGCTTGTGACGCCCTTTGGGCTATGCAACGCCCCAGCCATTTTTCAGGAGTTCGTCAATGACGTATTCAGGGACTTGCTGTACACCTGCATCATAGTATATCTGGACGATATCCTGTTTTTTTCCCCTGACATACAGACTCATCGGGTACAAGTACGCCAGGTTCTGCTATGTTTGCGGAACAATCGACTGTATGCCAAGCTGAAGAAGTGTCAGTTCCATCAGGCCAGCCTCCCTTTCCTTGGGTACATAGTCTCCGATCGAGGTCTGCAGATGGACCCAGCTAAATTCTCTGCAATCCAGCAGTGGCCACGACCTGTCGGTCTTCAGGCCATACAACATTTCCCTGGGGTTCGCCAATTTACTACCAGCAATTCATTCCCATTTCTCTACACTGGTGGCTCCTACGTGGATCTCACGCCGAATGAACGCTAATCCGAAATGTTGGCCTCCGGCTCCCGAGGAAGCATTCTCCCAACTGAAGACAGCTTTTTCCTCAGCACTATTTTTGGTCCCGTCCGGATCCGGAGAAACCCTTCACCCTAGAGGTGGATGCCTTTTCCGTGGGAGCAGGGGCGGTTTCTGACCCAGAAGGGCCTAAAGGAAAAAACTGTCACATGCGGGTTTTTTTCTAAGACTTTCTCACCGGCAGAACGAAATTATGCCATTGGAGATCGGGAGCTGTTGGCCATAAAATTGGCCCTGGGGGAATGGCAACATCTTTTGGAGGGAGCTCGACACCCATTTGACGTCTTCACAGACCATAAGAACCTGCAGCACCTCCGGACGGCCCAGCGTTTAAATCTTCGCAGGCCAGGTGGTCTCTCTTTTTCTCACGTTTTGATTTCATGATCCACTTCCGACAGCCGAGAAAAATGTCAAGGCGGACGCCCTCTCCCGTTGCTTCTGACATTAACGGAGAAGAACCAGTTTTCTCAGCACATCATTGGCCCTGAACAGCTGGTTCATGTGGCCCCTGTGGATCTCCATAGCGTTCCTCCGGGAAAAACCTACGTATGTCCCGCACTCAGGAGGAAGTCTGGATTGGGGGCATATTTTCTCTTCTGGCCGGCCACCACGGGTAGGAAGTCCAAACGCCTTTTTCTCGCGACACTACTGATGGCCAACTCTGCTCCAGGATGTCAAGGACTTTGTTCTCTCCTGCGCCACATGTGCCCGGAACAAGGTCCCACGCCATAGGCCCGCGGGTCTTTTAGTCCCTCTGCCTGTTCCAGAGTCTCCATGGACACACATAGGCATGGACTTCATCACGGACCTTCCTTCTTCTTCTGGAAACTCGGTCATCTGGGTGGTCACTGACCGATTCTCAAAAATGTCCCACTTTGTGCCGCTTCCTGGTCTCCCTTCTGTTCCCCAATTGGCGGGTCACTTCTTCCATCACATTTTTCGCCTGCATGGGTTACCCTCCCACATCGTCTCCGATCGTCCAATTTGTCTCCAAGTTTTGGTGTGCCCTATGTCTCCCTTGCAGATCAAGTTAGACTTGTCATCCGCGTACCATCCCCAGACAAATGGACAGGTGGAGAGGGTAAATCAGATCTTGGGGGAATATCTACGGCACTTTGTGTCCGGACGCCAGGACAACTGGTCCGAGCTGCTTCCATGGGCCGAGTTCTCATATGGACTCCGACTCGATTGGCATTTCCCCATTCTTTGTGGTCTATGGTCGTCATCCACGCCCTCCCCTCCCCTTGGCTTCGTCCTCCGAGGTTCCCGCCATGGACAACCAGGTTCGAGATATTGGGGTCATTTGGCGGGAGACCCGACATGCCTTACTCCAGGCTTCAGCCCGCATGAAGATCCAAGCTGACAAGAGGAGATCTTCCCAAACGTTCCTCCCAGGGGATAAAGTGTGGCTCTCTTCCAAATATATACGCCTCAAGATCCCCAGCTATAAGTTAGGTCCGCGGTTTTTGGGACCTTTCAGAGTATTTCGGCAACTGAACCCGGTGTCCTACAAGCTCTGCTTATCTCCATCTCTCCGGATTCCTAATGCCTTTCACGTCTCCCTCCCAAAGCCCTGGTCTTGAACCGGTTGTCTCAGAGGAGCGCTGCTCCGTCTCCGGTAGTAGAGTCCCCTGATGTTTTTGAGGTGAAGGACATCTTGGCCATGATACCATCAGGGGTAAGCGGTTCTTTCTTGTAGATTGGAAGGGCTTCGGCACTGAGTAGAGGTCCTGGGAACCGGAGTCCAAGATCCTGAACTAAGATCTGATTCGTAAGTTCCTTCAGCCTAAGAAAAGGGGGAGACCTAAGCAGGGGGGGGGGGATACGGTAGCGGGTGGTCCCGCTCCTCGGGCTGCGGACGCACCAGTGGCCCCTCCCCCTGGGTGCCTGCCGGGGTCGGGTGGCGCCGCTGGCCGCGGGACGGGCTGTGGGTCCACTCGCCCTGGAGACTCACCTGACCTCGTTCCTGACACGTCCGCGCCCTCTGCTGGCCGAGGCGCGCGCGCCCGTTCTTGTAAATTTATAGGGCCAGCGCTCCGGTAATTGGGTGATTGCCGGGTGCTGACCCTAGTTATGGTTTCGCTCCACAACTCTTCCGGGCTGGATCTATGTTGCCTCGAGCCCTAGAGAAAGCGTTCTTCAAGTGTCTTCTACCTTTCGTTTTACCCGACCTATGATTTTGTTTCTTAACTCCGAACCCCTTTCCGCCTTGCCTGACCTTCCTGCCTGCCCCGGGCTCGGTTTTCGTTTTAGTGATTCTGTACCACGCTGCACCTCGGCCGCCACCAAAAGCCGCCGTGTCAGGGTAGCGACCTGGTAGATCCCAACGCAGCAGGCCATCCGCTTTGCGGCGGGCTCTGGTTTAAAACCGGGGACCTACTTTTTACTCCGCTCCCTGGGGCAGTTGTTGCCACGGCTTGAGGTGGTCCAGAGGGTCCACTAACCCGGCCGTTACACAGGGCATTCACTCTCCGGTATAAATCATTTGTTCTCTGTATTCTCCAGGTTCTTATGATTCTGGCAACACTAAACATGTAGGGTTTTCATTATGTTTTGGTACAGTAAAAAAAAATCCAAACATTTTAAATTTTTGAAATTTGCGCCATGGTGCCATTTTCCACATAATCACATTGTATAAATTATATAAATTTATTTGCATTTTGCAGTGAGAAATAACTATTTGATCCCTCTGGCAAACAAGACTTAATACGTGGTGGCAAAACCCTTGTTGGCAAGCACAGCAGTCAGATGTTTTTTGTAGTTGATGATGAGGTTTGCGCACATCAGGAGGAATTTTGGTCCACTAGTATTTGCAGATCATCTCTAAATCATTAAGATTTTGAGGCTTTCGCTTGGCAACTCGGAGCTTCAATTCCACTCCTTCCATAAGTTTTCTATGGGATTAAGTAGTAGTAGGAAGGATGCCGCACACCTTGTGTAGTAGGTTCAGGTGAATATTAAGGTGCTTAAGGAAGGATAACCAATCCTGTGCAATATTTATTTGAGCAAGATTAAATATATCTCCAATGGGGTATAAGCAGACAGGTAATTGAAGTAATCCAGACTTTTCAAAATATTTCAGCCAGAAGGCCTTCCTCAGTTATGTCTGAAAATAAAAAGGACCGTATGAATATATATACACTCACCGGCCACTTTATTAGGTACACCTGTCCAACTGCTCGTTAACACTTAATTTCTAATCAGCCAATCACATGCGGCAAACTCAGTGCATTTAGGCATGTAGACATGGTCAAGCAATCTCCTGCCAGTTCAAACCGAGCATCAGTATGGGGAAGAAAGGTGATTTGAGTGCCTTTGAACGTGGCATGGTTGTTGGTGCCAGAAGGGCTGGTCTGAGTATTTCAAAAAATGCTGATCTCCTGGGATTTTCAGCACAACCAATTCTAGGGTTTACAGAGAATGGTCCGAAAAAGAAAAAACATCCAGTGAGCGGCAGTCCTGTGGGCGGAAATGCCTTGTTGATGCCCGAGGTGAAAGGAGGAATGGGCAGACTGGTTCGAGCTGATAGAAAGGCAACAGTGACTCAAATAGCCACCCGTTACAACCAAGGTAGGCAGAAGAGCATCTCTGAACGCACAGTACGGTGAACTTTGAGGCAGATGGGCTACAGCAGCAGAAGACCACACCGGGTGCCACTCCTTTCACTAAGAACAGGAAACTGAGGCTCCAATTTGCCCAAGCTCATCAAAATTGGACAGTAGAAGATTGGAAAAAACGTTGCCATGGTCTGATGAGTCTGATTTCTGCTGCGACATTTCGGATGGGTAGGGTCAGAATTTGGTGTCAACAACATGGAAAACATGGATCCATCCTGCCTTGTATCAACGGTTCAGGCTGGTGGTGGTGGTGTCATGGTGTGGGAAAATTTTCTTTGGGACTCTTTGGGCCCTTGGTACCCAATTGGGCATCGTTGCAAAACCTTGTTGAATCTATGCCACGAAGAATTGAGGCAGTTCTGAAGGCAAAAGGGGGTCCAACCCGTTACTAGCATGGTGTACCTAATAAAGTGGCCGGTGAGTGTATAAGGCTAAAAATAGGAGATAACAACAGTATGAGGAGATACAGTATAGGAGGAAGTACAGATCCGATATCAGAGAGTCACTTAGAGTAACAATAAAAGAAGCAAGAAACCGTTAGTGAAGTGTAGACCAGAGGGAGAAGGAAAGGGAAAAAGAAAAGAAAGGGGGAAAGAAAAAAGAGGAAAGAAGTAAAGGATAGAGTGGAGAGTAAGGGATAGGTAATGAAAGGAATATAAGAGGGAATATACTAGGAAAAAATATTGTGAATGACAGATAAAATGGCAATATGTAGTAAGAACATGGAGGTAGATAGAGAAAAAGTAAGGGCTGTATAGTGAGCAGCAGGAATGGGTATATAATGGAGGCACCATGTGGAGAGAACATGAATAATATAGTTGGATAGAGGAGTGAGTGAATAGACAGGAGTGGTGTATTAGGCAGAATACGGAAAAGTATAGAAGATAGGTCACCTATAAAAAGAAGGAAGTATGAAAACAAAAGTACAAAAGCAGAACAGACCTGGATGAGCATCAGTGCAGAAGTGTGATTGGAGATAGGGGAGGTGTAGTGCCGGAACGTGGCTTAAATAAGCCGCGGCGGTCAGAGGGGAATCGCGCCAGGCTGGACGCGGCATGCGTCCCGCGCATGCGCAGAGTGCGACTTCCGCCCGCCGTGGACGCATGGCGCCGCCGGCGGCCGGAAGTGTGTCAGTGCAAGATGGGCGGAAGTGATGTGATGTTAAAAAAGGTGAAAAAGGTGCATACATTGCAATGTATGCACCTTTTTCATATCACATCACTTACGCCCATCTTGCGCCGACGCACTTCCGGCCGCCGGAGGCTCCATGCCTTCCACGGTGGGCGGAAGTCGCACTCTGTGCATGCGCGGGACGCATGCCGCGTCCAGCCGGGCGCGATTCCCCTCTGACCGCCGCGGCTTATTTAATCCACGTTCGGCACTACACCTCCCTATCTCCAATCACACTCTCCATGATGCTCCACCAGGTCTGTTCTGTTTTGTACTTTTGTTTTCATACTTCCTTCTTTTTCTATAGGTGACCTATCTACAATACTTTTCCGTATTCTTCCTAATACACCACTCCTGTCTATTCATTCACTCCTCTATCCAACTATATTATTCATGTTCTCTCCATATGTTCTCTCCACATGGTCCCTCCATTATATACCCATTCCTGCTGCTCACTATACAGCCCTTACTCTTTCTCTACCTACCTCCATTTTCTTGCTACATATTGCCATTTTACCTGTCATTCACTATATTTCTTCCTAGTATATTCCCTCATATTCCTTTCATTACCTACCCTTACTCTCCACTCTATCCTTTACTTCTTTCTCCTCTTTTTTCTTTCCCCCTTTCTTTCCTTTTCCCCTTTCCTTTTCCCTCTGGTCTACACTTCACTAACGGTTTCTTGCTTCTTTTATGGTTACTCTAAGTGACTCTCTCTGATATCGGATCTGTACTTCCTCCTATACTGTATCTCCTCATACTGTTGTTATCTCCTATTATTATCCTTATATATATATTCATACGGTACTTTTTATTTTCAGACCTAATTAAGGAAGTCCTTCTGGCAGAAATATTATGAAAAGTCTGGATTACTTCAATTACATGTATGCTTATACCCCATTGGAGATATATTTATTCTTGCTCAAATAAACATCGTTCTGATTTGCATAAGAAAAAAGGTGTGCTAAGGTATTTGTTTCTATTCTATGGGATTAAGGTCTGCAGACTGGCTAGGTCACTCCATGATCTTAATGTGCTTCTTTTTGAGCCACTCCTTTGTTGTCTTGGCTATATTTTTTGGGTCACTTTCTTGCTGGAAAAAGGGCAGCGGTCTGTGTGTGTACATGTATAATTACATGTGTGCCGCAGCCCTGCCAGTGGCACCCAGGTTTGCATACGTTTTTTCAGAGATGTTTTTGTGTGCAGAAACATACGTTTTTACTTGGTGTACATTGATTTTAACCTTATGGAAAGGAAGGGGGGCTTCCATTTTGGGTTTCTGTCCCCGCCCACTCTCACAGGCTGTCATAAAAAGCTGCCCCTTTGCAAAGGTTGGGTGTTTTTTATTTTTTCTCTCTGAATAATGGAGGTCGGTGGGCCCAGTGAGAGGCCTGATTGGCTCGATTGAGAGGGAAAAAATAGGATAGGACTGCCCGATTTGAGACCACGTTGAAAGTCGTGGGCAGCTTAAACATGTTCTGATCAAGATATGTGAACCGAGAGTCTCAAAGTTTTTTCATGTATGATAGATAGCTAAATGCTTCTTTAGGGATTTCGACGTAGTTATTGCCCTTTTTGCAGAAATGTGCCACTGGCGGCGGTCTGTGTGTGTACATGTATAATTACATGTGTGCCGCAGCCCTGCAGTGGCACCCAGGTTTGCATACGTTTTTTCAGAGATGTTTTTGTGTTTCAGAAACATACGTTATACTTGGTGTACATTGATTTTAAACCCATATGGAAAGGAAGGGGTGCTTCCATTTTGGGTTTCTGTCCCCGCCCACTCTCACAGGCTGTCATAAAAAAGGGCAGCTTTGCAGGTTGGGTGTTTTTTATTTTTTCTCTCTGAATAATGGAGGTCGGTGACCCAGTGAGAGGCCTGATTGGCTCGAGTGAGAGGTAAAGATAGGATAGGACTGCCCGATTTGAGACCACGTTGAAAGTCGTGGGCAGCTTAATCATGTTCTGATCAAGATATGTGAACCGAGAGTCTCAAAGTTTTTTCATGTATGACTTTCTTGCTGGAACCCATTTTTTATGTCCTGGCAGAGGGAAGGAGGTTGTCAGGATTTTATGGTACATGGCTCCATCCATTCTCACATTGATGAGGTTAAGTAGTCCTGTGCCCTTAGCAGAGAAACACCCCCAAAACATAGTGTTGGACATGTATGAAAACTGTCTTGATCTAAGACTTTCTTTGTTGCCCACAGCAACCAATCACAGTGCCCATTTCATTTTTTCAGAGCACTAGATGAATTGTAAGATGAACGCTGATGGGTTGTTATGGGCAACAAAGAAAGTCTTAGACCAAGACAGTTTTCATACATGTGGCCCAATGTTTCCACCTCCATGCCTGACAGCGGGGACAGTGTTCTTTAGGTTATTTGCAGCATTTTTCTTCCTCCTAACACGGTGAGTTGGGTTAATGCCAAAGAGCTCAATTTTTGTCTCATCTGACCACAGCATCTTCTCCCAATCACTCACAGAATCATCCAGGTGTTCACTGGAGCAACGTCAGACGGCCTGCACATGTGCCTTTTTGAGCAGGGGGACCTTGCGAGGGCTGCAGGGTTTTTAACCATTACAGCATTATGTGGTATCAGTGGTTTTCTTGGTGAATGTGGTCCCTGCTGCCTTGAGATCATTAACAAGTTCCCCCTGTGTAGTTTTAGGCTGATCTCTCACCTTCCTCATGACCAAGGATACCCCACAAGGTGAGATTTTGCATGATGCCCCAGATTGATGTTGATCAGCACCTATTACACCAACAGTTGTCTCCTTCCCAGCGTCTTACTTATGGCTTTGTAGCCCATTCCAGCTTTGTGCAGGTCTATGATCTTGTCCCTAACAAACCCTTTGAAAGCTCTTTGGTCTTGCCGATGTTGTAGAGGTTAGAGTCCTGACTGATTGAGTCTGTGGACAGGAGTCTTTTATAAAGGTGACTATTTAAGAGAGCTGTCTTTAATGCAGGTAACAGGCATCTAACTGGTCTGTAGGACCCAGAATTCTTATTGGTTGGTAGGGGATTGTTACGGGTGTCCCCGCGGCCCCCCGTGTCTGGCCTCGGGCACCCCCGCACTCCTGCTCCGGCAGTGGGCAATGCTGCAGCTCTGTCTCCGCAGCCTGCAGCTCACTGTCGGCACTTACCTCGCCGAGCTCCTGTTCCGGTCCGGGCGTACGCCCCTGTGACTGGCCGGGTACTGCGGCCAAATTTAAATGGACAGCGCGACGATGAATGGTCTCATTGGGCGCTGATCCTATTTAAGCCCTGCCCCTTCACAGTAGCCTTGACGAATCGATAGTGCCCTGTGCCTAGAGAGAAAGCATTCTATTGTGTCTAGTTGCCGTTACTGTATACCGTATCTTTCTGCCTCTGTCCCTCGACCACGAACCTTTGCCGCCTGTCCTGAGCTTCTGCCTGTCCCTGACTATGAGCCTGCTTCACGATTTTGTACCATGCTGCACCAAGGCCGCCGCCACAAGCAAGTCACGTCAGGGGTAGCGACCTGGTAGCAATTCGCCGCAGCAAGTCCATCAAGCTTTGCGGCGGGCTCTGGTGAAAACCGGACCTACCGTGTTTCCCCGATAGTAAGACAGCGTCTTACATTCTTTTTACCTCCAAAAGTCCCACTATGTCTTACTTTCGGGGTATGTTTTATATTGGCAGGTATATGGCCCCATACGCAGGTATAGGGCAGGCTGTAGGCAGGGTATAGGGCCGGCAGTAGGCAGGTATAGGCAGCTGTAGGCAGGTATAGGGCCGGCTGTAGGCAGGTATAGGCAGCTGTAGGCAGGTATAGGGCAGGTATAAGGCAGCTGTAGGCAGGTATAGGCAGCTGTAGGCAGGTATAGGGCCGGCTGTAGGCAGGTATAAGGCAGGCTGTAGGCAGGTATAGGGCAGGTATAAGGCAGGTATAGGCAGCTGTAGGCAGGTATAGGCAGGCTGTAGGTAATAATATCAAAATAAAAAAACAAACAATCACTGACCTGGATCCCCGCTGCTCCGTCTCCCGCAGTCTCCGCTCTGCTCTATCTTCTTCTCGGCACAGGCGGGTGACATCATCAGGCCGCGCACGCAGCGTGATGACACACGCTGCCTGTTCCGGGAGCTCCGGACAGCCACCATTCTGCGGCCCCCCGGAGGCCACTGGGGAGCACGGAGCGCTCGCTCTTGCCCCGCAGTGGTTCCCTTAATTATAGCCCCCGGAGGAGTCCATATATGGAAGGAATCGTGGACAGTCCCCGGGCCAAAGCGCAGCGCCCGGACACTGTGCGCTGTACTGGCATTCAGCTATATGCGCCCCTGAGGACCCCAAAGTAAAGGCCCCTGGGCGCCCGGGCCATACAGCGCCCGGCGCGACAAATACAATTAACGTCTATTTTTGGGGTAGTTTTACATTAGCGACGCCCCAAAAAATCCCGCTCGTCTTAATCGGGGGTGTCTTACTATGGGGAAACAGGTACTTAGACCCCACCCCCTGGATGGCATTCCATCCTTTGGTGGCCAAGAGGATCCCTACCATGACCGTTACGTTCATTCGGCCATGGATCCCCCCAAAGGTGCCTACCGAGCGTCTCTGACATAACCCCATCGTGGCATTTGAAGCAGATCGCGAAGAAAAGCGCAGCAGCTTAACCGCTGTCTCATATGCAGCGCTCCTCACCACTCAGCAGCAGCTTCGCTGCGGGGGGTCCCCCCCGTGGCACATTTCCCGGAAAAGCCCGCCTTCCTAAACCCGGTGTCCTTTGCCCGTCGAAGTTTGATGGGGACCAAAGGGCCCTGCGGGGGCTTTATCCCCCCGTGCCCCCTCCACGTAAACTTTGGTGGTCAGTCCCTGTCAAAAAAGCCCAAGGTGGCCTTCGTGGCGTTCCCTCGGGAAACCCTGGCCGGGGCGACCCCCTCTTGGCCGGGCGATCCGTCACAGTGATCTTGTGACATTTCTGCAGGATTTCCCGCAGTGCTTCAAAGGGAGCCTCCCCACGCTTCTTTGCCGGACCGCCTTACTGAACCTCGCAAGGGAACTCCCCCGTAGGTGACTACTCCGTGAAATTTTTCGCACACTCTTCAGATTTGGCTTGGAACGATGCAGCATCTGCGCCCTTCAAAAAGGGGCCTCTCCAGCCGATTAAGATGCCCACTCCACCCGGGACCCTCCGTTTCATTAAGTGAGCTATCCTTCTGGCGCCAGATTGAACCCTTTTCTGGGGAGAGACTGGGGCCCCGTAAAGAGCGTGTACCGTTCAACCACATCGTCTGCCCGTCTTGCGTGGGGTTTTTCTTCGGTTCCATCCCCTTTTTCCCCACCATGGAAGGGGCCATAAATGGACAGAGCCCACCTGACTCCGAGGAACTTAACCGACGCGTGGGGGGAAAAAACCTATGCCTCTTGGGAGCCCAACTCCCCTCGGGGGTTTTCTTGCTACGCCCCGGGAAACGGGTGGCGCCCCCGGGCTTCACAGGGTTTGCCCCTAGGTGTGAAAAAATCCCTCTCACGCCCATGCTGCCCCCCCGGTCACCTTCCAATTCCGGAGTTCCGTCCAAGGTGCCTTCTTGGTTTTCCGGATCTCCGGGATTTTAAAGGATGCTGCTTGGGACCAAGTATCGCTCTCGGTGGTGCTTAGACCAACCCTTTTTTGGTCATCCCGTCGTCATGGTCTATTGGGACTCCATCCCTTCCAGACTGGCCATGCCCTACAAGTAGGACTTTGCCGGGAAAAAGGAGGCATTCTTCGTAAAACCCCTTTCCTCCTCGGCAGTTCTACGGGGGTTTCCTTGGCTGAGCGTTGGGGCCCCTAGCTGGAAGACGGGTGAAGTTTTGCGTTGGGGTCCGACTGCCCTCCGCAGGGGCCCTTTCCCCCAGGGCCAGCCTTTCCCTTTCTTGGATACATAATCTCAACAAGGGTTTTTCAGAGGATCCCCAACTCTCTCCCACCTACAATGGGCCAAAAACCTGACGGCCTTCGGGCCCCCTACAGCGCTTCTGGCCAAATTACTACCCCGGGAGTTTATCCCCCCATTTCTCTACGCTGGTAGCACCAAATTTTGGCTCTCACTAAGGCAGCCCCAAACCCCAAACTATGGCCACCGGCCCCTGAAGAGGCTTTCTCCAAAAAAGAAAGGGGCATTTGCCTCTGCACCTTTTTTATCCGGCCTGATTACCAGAAAAACCCTTTTTTTGGAAGTCGAACCTCTTCGTAGGGGGGGCGGTCCTCACCCAGAAGGGGGCCAGGGGCAAGTCAGACCTGTGGGTTTTTTTTCTAGGGATTTTTTTGCCCGTGAAGGAATTTTACCATCGGGCTCGAGAATTTGCCATTTAAACTTGCGCTGAAGAAGGGCCACCCCCCTGGAGGGTGCTCAATTCCCCCGGAATATCTTCACTGACCATAAAAACCCTCTACCCTTTAGACGCCCAAGCCTAAAAACCCCGTCAAGTGGGTAGTCTCTGTTCTTTGCCCGGGGGCAACTATGTTTTTCCTTTTCCTCGGCAGAAAGGGGAAGTTAAGGCCGATGCCCCTTTTTCGTGCCTTCAATGTTTGTGGGGGGAAGAGGTCGCTACGAATATCGTACCTCCCGAACATTGGTTGCTGTGGGGTCCCATTGACCCCCCAAGGGGGACCCCCCTAAAACAATGGCGCCCTGCACTCCGGTTTTAGGGGGCTGAAATGGGGTCTTTTTTGGCTTAAAAAAAAGTTCAAACCGGGGTACGGAGGTCTTGTTCCTTGATTTCCCGGTTCTACTGGTGGCCCGATCTCGCCAAGATGTGAAAGGATTTGTGGAGGCCTGACCCCCTGGGCCCGCAAAAAAGTCCCTCGACTCAAACCGGCGGGGTTGCTCCCAAACCCTTTTCCGTTCCCCACAGTCCTTGGGGGCCATATTCGAAGGGGCTTCATAACCGACCTACCCCCCCTTAAAGGAAAACAGTTATTGGGTGGTCAGACCGTTTTTCCAAAATGGCACACTTCGTTTTCCCTTGCTGGCCCTTCCCTTTGCTCCCGGCTCGCCAATCTCTTTTTTTAAAAAATATTTACCAACACATGGACTGCCCTTACATATTTTTTTGGACCGGGGGGGTTCAATTTGTCAGATTTTGGGGGGCCCCTTTGTTCGTACTACAAGTGGAACTTGATTTCTCTTCCGCGTACCACCCACAATCCAAGGGCAAGTGGAGAGGGTTAATGAAGTTTTGGGGTCCCAAATTCCGCCCCATCTGCTAGACAAGATGATTGGCCAGTCTGTTGCCATGGGGAATTTTTCATATAACCGCTGGACTCTGTTTTTCCGCTGGGGCTCCCCTTCTTCATCGTCTTCGTCGGCATCCCGCCCCACCCCTTCCCGTGCCTCTCCCTTCTCCAGTGTCCCTGCAGTGGATAAATTTGGTCTGGACTTTTCTGCATCTGGAAGGAGACGCCCAGTCTCTCTTCAGGCCTCCCCCCGTAGAAGGCCAGGCGACAAGAAAAGAAACCGCCTCCCTCCTTTGTTCCGGAGATGGGGTATGGCGCCCCTGCTAGGTATGTCCGCTTTAAAATCCCACTACAAGGGCCCCTCGTTTTTTAGGCCCTTTTAAAAAGTTCAAAGGGGCACATTAACCCTGGGGCCTACAAGCTCCGGCTCCCCCCTACTATGCCCCCCCAAAAACTCCTTCCATGTCCCCCGTAAAACCCGGGTCGTCTATAACCGGTTCTCCCCTTTGGGGTTCCCCCTCTCCCGTAGCTGACCCACCAATGTTTTTTTCATCAAGGGAAAATTTTTGGGCCCTGAAGCGCTAGGGGGGAAAAAAATTTTTTTTTTGGAGTTGGGGGGTTTGGGGCCCGAGGGGAGGGCATGGGGCCAGAGGAGAACATCCTGGACTCGGGGCTTTTTTTCAGGTTTTTTTCAGGCCGGGGGGAGGGAGAGGCCAAAGGGGGACTGTTATGGTTCCCTGGGCCCCCTTTAGTGCAATGCCGCACTCCGTCTCTGCCCCCCTGCAGCCAATGTCGGCCCTTTCCTCGCCCGCTCCTTTCCGGTCCGGGACACGCTCCGTACCGCAGTACCATTCGCCCCCCAGGGCCCCCGGGGGCCTGTACTGTTTGGGCCCAAAATTTTTAAAGGACAGCGTGCCGATGATTGGGGTTTATCGGGCACTGATCCTATTTAGTGCCCGTGCCTAAAGGGAAGCGTTTTTATTGTGTCTAGTTGCCCTTAATTGTACCGTATCTTTCTGCCTCCGTCCCCCGACCCAACCTTTTTTGCCCGTCCCGACTTCTGCCCTGTCCCCGACTCGAGCCTGCTTCACGATTTTGTACCCCACTGCACCAAGGCCACCCCACAAACAAAGTCCGTCAGGGGTAGGACCCGGTTTCAATCCCCCCACAACCCCCCGGGTGGGGGAAAAACCGACCACTTAACCCCCCCCCCTTTGCTTTAATGTTTGGGGAGGGGTTTAAAACCCAACCTTTTCGGGGGAAAATATTTTCCTCCAGAAAAGGGTTTTTAAATTTATTTTTTTTTTTAATTTTTTTCTTTTTCTAATGTTTTTAACCAAAACCCAAAAAATTTTTTTTTCCCCCCCTTTTCATAAAAACCAAAAATTTGCGGGGAAAAATTATTATTCAAAAAAAACTTTTTTTTCCCCTAATTTTTTCTTTTTTTTCCCCCTTTTAAATTAAAAAATTGTTCTTTAGTTTGCTTTTAAAAATTAAGTTTTAAAAAACTTTTATTTTTTCGTTTTTTTGGGGAAAAAAATTTTTAAAAATTACATTTTATTTTCCCAAAAATTTTTAAATACTTAATTTTTTATTTTCCCAATTTTTAAGGGCTGTTTTTTGTGGGGGGAATGGAAAAAAAAAAGGTTTTTTGTTTTTTGGGAAGAGTAAAAAAATAAAAAAAAAAATTTTTTTTTTTCCCCCAAAATTTTTTTAAATAAAAATTTATTAGAAGATATCTTTTTAATTGTATATGGTTTTGGAAAAAAAAAATTTCCAAAAAAATTTTTTGCTTTGTGTTTTTTTCAAAAAGGCAAAGGGGGGCCTTTTAAAAATTTTACTCCCTTAAGGGGAAAAAAGGGGGGAAAGGAACTGGCCAGTAAAAATAAGTTTTTAAAAAAAGGGTGAAAAGTTTTTGGGGGGGGTTTTTTTGGGATTGAAGTTGGATAAAAAAAAAGGGGGAAGGGGTTTTGAAAACTTTTGGCCTTTTAAATGGGTTTAAAAAATTTTCCCCCCCCCATAGTAAATAATTATAAATTAAATTTAAAAAGGGGGGAAAAAAAAGGGGAAT